>NW_004624846.1:1277198-1362268 GCF_000247695.1 Heterocephalus glaber
TATCTGAGAAATTATTTCTGATTTAATTTTTTCCAGATCCCCTTTTGTTGCCAGTTCAGTGGGTCCAGGTGGTTGAGTATCAGAGTGTTCCACCTCATTTCCCTTTGGGGTTGCTGTAGGTGATCTGGAAGTCTGGTTTTGAGACTTATTTAAGTGTTTTCTCATTTTGACTGGGTGGGGGGCTGTTGGTGCCTGCACGGATTACCTCCTCTGAGCTGGGAGAGGTGGGACAGGGACCAGGAGCAGCAGTAGGGATGGTGGGCGGGAAGCCCCTTCCTCTGGTCCAGGAGCAGTGGGATGGCAGCTCAGAAGCCCCTACCTCTGGGCCGGGAGCGGTGGGAGGGATGGTGGCCTGGAAGCTCCTTCCTCTGGGCCAGGATTGGCGGGACAGAAGGTGGCCCAAAAGCCCTTTCCTCTGGGCTGGGAGCAGCGGGAAGGATGGTGGCTGGGAAGCCCCTTCCTCTGGACCAGGACCAGTGGGACGGCGGCTCAGAAGCCCCTACCTCTGGGCCGGGAGCAGCAGGACTCAGTACCGTGATCTGATGGTCCGGTGTCCTCTGCATCTTCATAGTGTGGAACCAGGTGTCTGTACAGAGGAGCGGGGTGGGGGTGGGGGTGTCCAGTGGATTGTTGCCAGGTCCCGGGCTGATTCGGCATGTTCCGCATGACTCAGGACCTCTGTAGGGCCACATAAATATTTATAAACATTATTGTTTTTAGAGACTTTATCAGATTTTGAAATCAGAGGGATGCTAGCTTCCATATGTAAATGTAGGAGCATTCCATCCTTTCCATTTCTTTGCAGGACTTGAGGAGTATAGGTGATGCAACATTCTTAAAGGTTTTGTAGAATTCAACAGTGAATACATTGGGTGCTGAGCTTCATTTGGTTGGTGTATTCTTTCTTACTGTCTCTATTTCATTGCTTATTATTCAGTTGTTCAGTATTTTTTGTGCAGTTTTGGATTAGCTTTAACAGTTTGTATGAGTTGAAGAATCTGTCCATTTTTTGAAAATTTGCCAGTTGAAATATTTTTCAAAGTAATCGGTGGCTTCTTGATTTCAACAGCATTTTTCTTTTTTCTTTTTCTCTTGGTAAGTGTGGCTAAGCACTTATCTATTTTGTTTATCCTAAGAATCAGCTCTTCAACTGATGATATTTTGAATTTTCTTGTCCCAATTTCACTGATTTGTGCTTTAATCTTTATAATTTCCCTCCTTAATTTTGCTCTTGCCCTGGATTGTTGTTTCTCAAGTGTCTTAAGATTTCCCATAAGGTTATGTATTTGAACTTGCACTATTTTCCTAATGTGAATGTTGATTGAGTGAACTTCCCACTCAGGACTCTTTCAGACTGGCCCAAAGTTTATAGTGATTTGTTCTGCCATTGCCATTAACTTCCAGGAATGTTTACATTTCTACCTTGATTTCTTCTATGACCCATTGGTTGTATAGGAGTATGTGATTAATTTTCCATATTCTTCTACCTTTTCTGTGATTTCTTCTGTCATTTACTTCTCTTTTTATTCAGTAGTGGTCTGATAGTACACATAGGATGATTTTGATTCTTTTATTTATTTGAGGAGGCTTTATGGACCAGTGTGTGATCTTTTTTGGAAAAAGTACTATGTGCTACAGAATAGAATGTCTACTCTGCTTTACTGGGATGGAATACACTGTAAATACTAAGCCCATATATCCAAGGGTGTGGTTTATCACTGATATTTCTTTATGATTGTATATTTATTGGATCTTTTGTGTTCAGCATTGTTTTATGAAGGTAGGTGCACCAGTATTCAATGTATAAATATTTATAAACATTATGGTTCTTATTGGACTGTTGTCTTAACTAGTATGTAGTGACCTTTGTTTCTTCTAATCAGCTTTAGCTTGAAGTTCACATTGTCTGAGATTAAAATTGCTACCCCTGATTGTTTTAGGGAACCCAGTGCATGAAATCCTGTCTTACATTCTTTAATTTTTAGTCTGTGCATATTTCTTTGCATTACATGAGTTTTTTAATGCAACATACTGCTGGATTTGAGGGGGGTTTTTTTTTTGGCAATTTGGCAGTTTTCCAATCTGTGTCTTTTAAGGGGAGAACTGAGGCCATTACTATTGAGAAGTATTCCTGAGATGTAAGTATTCCTGAGATGTGATTAGTTACTCTTATTGCATTCTTTCTCTGTTGGTGTCTTCTTTGTTTTTCTTTACCTCTCATTTTTTGTTGTGGTTTACCAATTGACCTTGCTTCTTGTTTTCTTTTCATCGGAGCTTTTAGCTGTGCAGACACTAGTCACATCATGACAAGTTCTGGTCCTCTGAGGAGTTTGTTAAATGAATTGGTCACTAAGGAATTGTAAACACATTGTACATTACAATATTCAGAACAGAGAAATAGTCAAAGGAAACTTGAACTTGACTTTGCTTTTATTTACATAACTCTTACATGTAGTACTGTAATGTATAAGAACATAAAACTAAAGTATTGTACTATGCAGTACCATAAGCAAAAATTGCAGTGCTTTATAAAAGGTGTACTGTACAAAATAAATACATTGAGGCTCCACCAACAAGATGTACAGAACTATAGAAAATGAAAAGACAGCAGATTCGTAAATCTGAGCAGTGGGTTTTAAGTCTTAACTGTGTGGTTCAGTCATAATTCTGATCAGTCATTAAACAGGTAGCTTGTTAAATGATTAATTTATGTACTAGACATCATATTATCAAATTAGTTAGATGAAAATGGTTTGTTTTTCTTAAGAACACACTCCAATACCTTTAAAGTACAATACAGCAACCACCAACAAATCAGTACATTAGCTGGGTTCAAACAATCCCATACATGTCAGAAAAGGCAGGGATACAAATTATTCAGAAAACCCAGGATATCTTATGGTATAGCATAATATGGAAAGTGCTCATCAATCATCATGATTGCAAAACACATGCAATCCAGATATGATCTTTACCAAATCAACTAATCATATTTCCTTATAAGCCTTCTCCTGGCATCTTAATAGTTTCTGTGAATTCTTCAAGGTCACATTAATCAAATGGTTTATATTGTTAGAACCTGTGTCTTAAGATGCATTTTGACTCATTAATAAAGGAGCTTCTTCAGATCATTGCAAGAGATCAATGAAATTAAAATATTACTAATAAGATATCACAAACATGAACCTGCTTGGCTCTGTAAAACTTACTGTAAATGGCAAGTATCCTTAACAGTGAAACTGACATTAATGGAGCCACTCCTCTAACCACCTCTGCAGTGAACATGCTGGATAGACATAAAGTATGTAGTAAAGGAACTTACTAGCCAGAGATGTAAGACAAAAATTATCATATAAGGGCCAGGGATTTAACTCCCTTCCAAGCTCAAGGTCCTGAGTTTGATCCCTGGTACAAAAAATTATACACATAAAACCACCAGGTGCTGTCGCACATACCTATAATTGCAGCACTTGAGAGTCTGGGGCAGGAGGATTACCAAGAGTACAAGGCCAGCCTGGACTACATGAGTTTAAGGCCAGCCTCAATTACAAAAGAGACCATGTCTCAAAAAAAACCCACACATAATCACATCATAGAACAAGAATAGCTGTGATAATTAACTTTTTAATTATTTCCTGTGGTCTGGAAGTATATATATATATAACCTTTGAGAAAATATGTGCAAACATATGATATGAGGCATTTCTACATACCAAAAAGTTTCAAAGGTAGCACTACTTTTAAAGAGTTTGTTCATATCTGAGAATTTAACTCCAAATAAATCAGCTTTATTGTCCACTGAGAAACTGTTGGAAGCAAATACTCTTTAGCATTAAGCCCAATAGAAAGAGTGCACTGATGAATTTTTCTGGCCCTTTGTCACAGCTGTTTTGCCTGTATCATGTGTGATCAGTGGGTCTCATAGCCATGCTCCAAATCACTGCCTTCTGCAACTAAACAAGGAAACCATGTATTTCTTGAAGTTGCTTTTTTTGTCTCAGTACCCAGAATATATTAGGTAGCTGATTTGTCCCAAGCATTAGACATTATAGAAATAATACATTGTTTGAAGACATTTGTCTTTTCATGAATGCTGTGCTTACCTGCACAACATGCTTAGTGAATGTGCCTAAAATCTGATATGCTAAATGCATTCTTCATTTAATGCCTGAGTCCTATCCCTGTGATTAGATCACTAAATGAATGAGGTGCTAAATGAGGAATTGTATACAGTATGTACTTTACAGTATTCAGGACAAAGAAATGGTCAAAGGAAATGCCAACTTGTGGACTTTACTTTTATTTGCATAACTCTTACATGCAGTACTGTAATATATAACAGAACATAAAATTTAAGTACTTATTGTACAGTACAATCAGCAAAAATTAGAGTACTGTATAAACAAGGTATACTATACAGAGAAAGACATCAAGGCTCTATCAATATGACCAGGACTGTACAAAACAGTAGGTAGGTCATAAATCAGAAACAACATGCCTCAGTTGTAAACCCAATCATTAAAACATGTAGGTCATTAAGCAAGGAGTATCTGTATGGCTGCAGTGTTTCTAGGATATTCTTGAGTATTTTCCAAAATGCTACTTTGTCATTCATATGTCTCTTGAGCTGGACTTTTTCATGAAATGTCCTTATTCCTTCATGTTGTTGTTGTTGTTTTTTGGTACTGGGGATTGAACTCAAGTCCTTGCGCTTGCAAGGCAGGCTGTGGAACCACTGAGCTAAATCCCTGGCCCTTTTGTTGTTGTTTTTGGATATCTGGCAGTTTAATAAGGATATGCCTTGTTGAGCTTCTTTTTCCGTCATAATTTTTTGGTATTCTTTAAGCCTCACTTCTATTTTTAACTCTTCTCATCTTTGGGGATTTTTCTACTGTGATTTTTGTAACCATATTAATAAATCCATCTATGTTATCTAGCTTTTCTGTAACTCCAGTTAGCCTTGAGTTGGTCTTTTTTAATGTTGTCCAGTAGTTGCTGGATGGTCTTTTCTTCTTTTTTCTTGTGGTCTCTTTGAGCACTTCAGCATAATTTGCCATTTGTTCTCAATTTCAGACAGGATGGTCAATCCTAGGGCTCACCCTGGCCTGGGCATATGGGCCACAGTGTATGGCTGGGAGGGGACACTCAGTCCCATGACCCTCTGTAGGCCAGGTGCATAGCCCTAGCCCTAGGGGCCTGGCATTCAGTTAGTTGGTCCATCCCCACATTTCCCTTTCTATTACATCTTTGAAATTTTTATCTCTGTGACAGGTAAGCATTTCATGTCATTGAGCTACAAAATAATATCTTCCTTAATCTAATTTCATTGTTAGACATTCTCCAATGAATAGTGTAATACTTTTCATTAATATTTTAAATTACCATTCATGGGGCCAGGGATTTAGCTCAGTGGCACTGCGCCTGCCTTGCAAGCGCAAGGTCCTGAGTTCAATCCCCGGTACATTAAAAAAAAAATTGCCATTCATGAATTTTACTTTGTGTTTAACTACGGTTTTGTCTACAGTTTCAAGTTTCCCAATGCTGTCTAAATACAATCAGAAGAGGAAGGGAGGGGCTGGGGATTTAGCTCAGGGACATCGTCACCTGCCTTGCAAGCGCAAGGTCCTGAGTTCGATCCCTGGTACCAAAAAGAAAAAGAAGAATAAGAGGGAGGGATATTTCCTAAAGAATAATTTGAAAATAGATATATTTTCTGTTTTATCAAAGTCTATTAGATATTCATCTAGCCCAGTTCTTTTTACCCCACTCTCTCCATGAACCATGCTTTACAGACAGTGTAGAAATAAAACTGGGGTTAACCAGCAGGAGAACCAATGTTCCCATTCTGCTGTTTCTTTAGCAGGGAATCCCATCTAGCATAAAAATTCTGGTGTGACAAGTGTATGTAAATAAAAATTAAGTATCTGATGACCAAGGTATGAAGTAACCATCTGTGGGACTCAGCCTTGTTTTGGCTTTTATGAGTAGATTTGAGGTATTTCATGTTGTGAGTCTTATTCTTCTTCCTGGAAATATATTTCTGATGATTTAGAAGGAAGTGACCTTTGAGGATGTGGCTGTGAACTTCACCATGGAGGAGTGGGCTTTGCTGGATCCATCCCAGAAGAAGCTCCACAGAGATGTGATGTGGGAAAACTTTAGGAATCTGGCTGCTATAGGTAAGGAAGAAATCAGTTCTCATTTATGCAGAGAGCATTGGTTATTGCTCATCAGTACAGTTCACTTCATTGGAATATGGAAATATTTTCATGAATCTTCTGGGCATGGTCACATTATACCATGAATATAAACAGATGGTAATAATTTTTATGTAATGTAGTAACTCATCATTATGTATTTTTTTTCTATACTTTAGGAGGAAACTGGGATGACCAGCAAATTGAAGATGAGTACAAAAATTTCAGGAAAAAATTAAGGTGATTTGTGCTCCCAAGAATGTTCCTCAAAAGTCAGAAATATTAAAACCAAGCAAACTAAACAAACAAGGCCATGTTAAAAAATACAGAGAGCCAGACATGTTGGCACATGCCTGTAATCACAGCACTTGGGTGACTGAGGCAGGAGGATTGTTAGGACTTTGAGGCCGGGCTGTGCTACATAGTGAGTTCAAGGCTGGCCTAAACTAAATAGGAAGACCTTGTCTCAAAAATCAAATGAACAAAATGAAGCCATGTTCAAATTTCTTTAATTGCACCAAAGTTCTCCAAAAATGTGTGCATGCTTAGGGCCTAGAATCTGACAATGGAATATTTGAAATATTTCAATATCTGAAATGTAGAGAATATTGAAATTATGCCATAAGTGACATTAATGTGTAATAACAAAGTAGTTCCCATGCTCAAGATTATAAAACTGTTATATGAAATTGTATGTAGGCATTGATTAAAGGAATATGTGAAAAATTTGTGTTTAGTTGAGAGCCAAGTGCAGGATATCTAATTACATATATATATATTTTGAAAAGACCACTTTCTTATCAAACAAATTAAGTAATTAATGCTGTATGTATTTAAATGTGGTATGCACATTCAGTAATTGCAACCTTGATGAGCTATTCAAAACCTAAAAGAATACCTCTGTTCTGATTAAACAGCCTAGATGCCCATTCACAGATGAGTAGAAAGGAAAATGGGCGGGAAGGAGCATACTGAGAAGCTGAGGCAGATTCATGCTCAGCCTGGCCATTGTAGTGCTTGTGAGACTCAGTCTCGTAATAAAAGATAAATAACTGTGAGAATGTAGCTCAGTGCCACAACCATTGGATCAGTCTCCAGCACTGAAAATCATGTGTTGTGTACATATAATGGAATGGCATTCAGCCGTAAAGGAGAATTAAATGATGTCATTTGCCAAGAAATGCATGGATCTGGAACCCATTTTATGTTAAATAAGATAAGCACAGAAAATTCAATATCATGTGTTGCATTTTGTATGACAAATGCAAAATATGAATTAAATAAAATAAAGAAGAAATGGTAGAAAAAAGAGAGGCAGACATTTTGGAGAGGGTGAAAATGCTCAGGGGTAGAGTCATGAAGGAAAAATATACATATATCCCAACTACGCAAAATGAAAGTAACCAGTATATATTGCAAACATATCACTTCCAAACTCCCAAATGAATATTGTTTTGGTAAAAGCTGTTTCCGAGGCATCATCCAGAGTGTACAGTAAGTTCGTGATCAAATATGCTTACAGGGCATCAAATCAGATCTCTTCCTGGTGAACCATTAATATAAAGACATTTTTAAATGTGACTGGTTGTTTTGTTATTTTTTCTTTGACAGAAGTGCAGATGTAGATAAGTGCTCTCAATATAAATTATGGTATCAACATGGAAAAATGGTTTTTATGATTCCTGATACAAATGTGCACATGAAACTTCTTGGTATAAAAGCAGGTGAAAACCTTGCATATGGAAAGCCTGTGATTGGTCATTCATCACCAACCATGCCTATCATACATAATGCTGGACTCAAATCATATGAACTCCATGGATTTGAACAGAAGCTGTCTAACTGTAACAGACATGAGAATACCTCCACTGACTTTCAGTCCATTCAGAAACATGCAGAGTCAGATCCTGAAGAAAAACGCTATGGATATAAGCTATGTGGAAAATCCTACTCTGATTATATTGAAGGAAGTAACACTGAAGAAAAATCCTTTGAATATAAGCAAGATGTGAGAACCTTCAGTACACCCAACTATGTTCAAGTTCAGGAAAGAAATGACATTAGGGTGAATACCTATATATATATACAACATGGAAAAGGTTTGAATTCTCACCATAATATTCAGGAACATGAAAGAGCTCACACTGGAACAAAATCCCCTGTATATAAACACTGTTGGGAATCCTTAAATAGCAATACTCCATTTATTCATCATGAAAGAACTCACATTGAAGGAAAACCCTATGTATGTAAGCAATGTGGGAAGGCTTTTAACAAACAGAGTCGTTGTCAAAGACATGAACGAACTCACACTGGGGAGAAGCCATATGTTTGTAAGCAATGTGGGAAAGCTTTCAGCACACAAAGTTATTGTAAAATACATGAAAGAGCTCACACTGGAGAGAAACGTTACGTATGTAAGCAATGTGGGAAGAACTTCATCTCACATTCTTCTTGTCAGAAACATGAACAAACTCACAGTGAGAATAAACACTATATATGTAAGCAATGTGGAAAAGCTTTCAGCATGCACAGTAATTGTCAAACACATGAAAGGACTCACACTGGGGAGAAACCCTATGTATGTAAGCAGTGTGGGAAAGCTTTCACCACACGCAGTTATTGTCAAAGACATGAACGAACTCACATTGGGGAGAAACTGTTTGTATGTAAGCAATGTGGGAAAGCTTTTAGCACACATGGTTCTTGTCAAATACATGAACAAACTCACACTGAGGAGAAATGCTATATATGTAAGCAATGTGGGAAAGCTTTCAGCACACACCGTTATTGTCAAAGACATGAACGAAATCACACTGGGGAGAAGCCCCATATATGTAAGCAATGTGGGAAAGCTTTCAGGACACAGAGTCATTGTAAAATACATGAAAGGACTCACACTGGGGAGAAACCCTATGTATGTAAGCAATGTGGGAAAGCTTTCACCAGGCACAATCAATGTAAAATACATGAAAGGACTCACACTGGGGAGAAACCCTATGTATGTAAGCAATGTGGAAAAACTTTCAGGACACAGAGTCATCGTAAAACACATGAAAGGACTCACACTGGGGAGAAACCCTATGTATGTAAGCAATGTGGGAGAGCTTTCACCACACACAGTTCTTGTCAAAAACATAAAAGCACTCACACTGGGGAGAAGCCCTATGTATGTCACCAATGTGGGAAAGCTTTCAGCAGGCGTAGTGAATGTAAGATACATGAAAGAATTCACACTGGGGAGAAACCCTATGTATGTAAGCAATGTGGGAAAGCTTTTGGGACACAAGGTAATTGTCAAAAACATGAAAAGACTCACACTGGGGAGAAACCATATGTATGTAAGCAGTGTGGGAAAGCTTTTACCAGACATAGTCATTGTCAAAATCATGAAAGGATTCACACTGGGGAGAAACCCTATGTATGTAAGCAGTGTGGGAAAGCTTTCACTACTCACAAGGATTGTCAAAGGCATGAAAGGAATCACAGTGTAGAAACCCTACGTATGCAAGTAATATAGAAAAACTTTTCAGTTACTCTAGTATAATCATCATATGCTTTAAAAAAAAGAGGAAATTAACTTTGAATATATAAAGTGACTTGCAATGAACTGAAATGACAGTGCAGAGAAGCCCTTTCTTTGTATGCATATAAAAAATCTTTCAGTACACGTGTATTATTACATCCCTGAAATAATTCATAGAACAGAGAATGAACAGTATGGGAAATGTTTTTTTTTCTCAATGCATTCAAGTTAATGAAAATTCACAAGAGAGGAAAGCCATGTGTATGCAATAAATATAGGAACCCTTCCATTTTCCACATACCTTGAAAATAGTGAAAGAACTCCCACTGAAGAGAAAGCCTATGTAAATAATGTGTGAATGCTTTTTGTGATCCTCATAACATCAGAAAACATGCACAAACTTAAAATGAGATTTAGTATAAATACCAAACATGAGAGAGCTAAGAGTCAGAATGACCAAGATAGGTGTGTTAGGGATGAGATAACACTTTCAAAGCACACATGCAGAGAATGTCTTTCTCCAATATATTTATGGATTAATGGACTGATGAGTTTGGAAAGTGCATTATAATGTTAAATTCAGAGTAACAAAGCACCTTGTATCCAAGTCTTCAATACATGGCCTTTAAGGGACATTTTACATGCAAACCATTGCCTTAGTTATAAGGTAAAGTGAAGTTTATTCACACAGTGAAATTTTATTGTCTCAAATGAAATCCTCCATTTGTGACAATGTAGATTAACCAAAACGTCATTATGTGAAATGTGCCATGCATAGAGAAAACTTGATCATCTTTGTTTTTAGCATCTAAAATTGACAACTTTAAAGAGAGAGTTTAGTGATGGTTGCCATGTGTGTAGGTGGGTAAGTTGATGTTAATGAGAAAGCACAATGTTTTTCTTCTAGAGTACAAAATGGCATAAATCCTGTAGTTACTACAGGGATTGATGCAGTGCCACACAGAATTATAATTTGCTAGAAGTTGTTTTTAGTGTTTTCTCCATATACCCAAAAGGTAATTGTGTTAGGTGATGGAAATGCTATCAAAGAAGAATGTGATAATTTTGCAATATAAACAGCAACACATCACACTGTAAACATTCAATACATGATTTTATTATTTTTTGTTAAATGAAATGAATAAAATTAAGTTAGCAAAAATAACATCTATGGTTTCATGATGTGTCCACAGAATCTCTTCAGTTTTTACAAATGTAATTTAGTTTATACTATATTTATTTCTGAAAGTATTCAGTATTAGTTGGTCCAAAGGTTGTTGGATATTCTTAAAAGTGTTGATTATTTTGGTGAGATTTATACTTGGTTCATTGGAAATGTAAAATAGTTTTTTGAAGATATAATTTGGAAACAATTGACATTTTCCTGAGTTCATTTCATCCCATTTTGACAGAAAATTGTTATATATGTGTTCAGAAAACTTTCTACATTTTAAAAGCACTTAAGCTTGTTTGTCTGATTTAATTCACTTAACATGTTTTCAAAGTGTATCCATTTTCCTATGAATGGCCTGAATATACCCTTCTTTATAGCCAAGTAGTATTCCATTATGTATAGAGACCATATTTTATTCATTCATCTGTTAATGGACATATACAAGGAAACAGCTCATTGGCAAATGTAAGGGATTAGGAGGCCAAGGATGGGAAGAAGGAGATGTAAGATTTCATGTCATGTACCAAGTGTTGACAATGAATGCAGTCTTTATATGTCAAAAACATAATAATGATAATAAATTTAATAATGATGATGAAATGAGGAAAGGTGATCTCAAGCCAGAGGGAGGGTGGTAGGTGAGGAGGGGAGGAGAAATTGTAAGAATCAAATACATAGGCCTGGTCTCTAAGATAAATGTGGACATGTACTCCAAACGTGTATTAATTAAGAAGCATAATACTTAAATATTTAAAGACATTTCATACTTTTTTCTGCTTCCTAAAGATTTATCAGAAGATGTGTTGAAAATATGTAAAATGCCTTTGGACCTCTGTTGCAGGTTTCTTTAGTACTGAATTCCTTATAAACATCTATCTTTGTCATAGGCTCCAACTAAATGTATTGACACCGATTAAGCAGCAGTCCATTGCGTGCACTTCAATTGGTTACCCATGGCAGTGATTATGTGATTTTGTGAGGGGGATGAAGTAGGTATACACATGCACCAGGTCATGTGCGTCTATCAGGTTGCATTAGCAAACCGGAACATGTAATGTTTTTACTATCTGGATTCGACCATGGCTATTTGTATGCCATACCATTCAACAAAATATATAGACCCTGTCTTAGTACATGGTACCAAACCTAACCAAAATACCATAGGATTGTTTACTTTATGAATTAATTTTCTCCCAGTAGTGAAACCTAGGAAATTCTGTAACAAAGCACTGACAACTTCAATATCTAGTGAGACATTGTTTCCATATGGTGACTTTTAGCCGAGTTCTCACAAGACAGGGAGGTGTACAAGGTGTCATTGGCCTCTTTTACACGTATATGTGTCATTGTTGAGGTTTCTTCACTCATGACAAATTCCAGAGACCTCACCTCCTCGTACCATCACCTTGGGAATGAGGTTCTAAAAAATGCATTTTGGGGTAACTAAACATTCAGAACACAGAAACCATTATATGAGGTTTTATTGTGTTGAGCAGTGTAGTGGATTGCATGAGACTGTGTGTGTCCTCCAGCAGTTTTTATGCTGATATACAGTACACACTTAAAAGTATTTTGAAGACAAAAATTTAAGCAATCTTTTTCAATTAGAATTTAGAAATAATGCAATTGTAGATGTCATGAACTGAATTAGGCACAAATTATTCTTGAAAAGACAACTTTGATCACCATTTATTTTGAGGTCCTCAAATAGTAAAAGTAAATGACAGAGGTTTTTGCCAGGCTCATAAAATAATTTCCCATGTTATCAGTGCCTGCTGCCTGAAATTGAGCTCTTAGCATAGCCAAAAATTGTTACAGAAGGCAGAAAAAGAATGTTCAAGGTGCAGTTTCTGAGGTCATCAGAGGATCAGCATAGAATCTGCAGTGTGATGTAAGTTTTAATTTCACTATTATTTCAGGCTAGTACAGTATATTTCCAAATGCATTTCATTTCCCCACTTGCCAATTCTTTTCCAAAGGAATTTCAGCATGGTCACACCTCTCTCTTAACTAAAATACCTGACTTCTATCAAACCCACTCCATTAACTTCTACACCAGTGAGTTCTACATGCTCTGAGTAATATAACCCTACTCGGCATTTTCCACCTTCCTCTACCACCTCACAGCTTAGTGTAGTAATGTCTTTATTGGCTTCTTTCAAAATGAAAACACCCCACTAGGTTTTTAAGGGGCACATTTCACATCTGTGGCCTTTTTCCATCTTTCAGACCTAATTTGTAGAATGTGTAGTGAAGGCCAGAATTATTTCTTTAGCAAGCATATCAAAAGTTCAAGTCTGCATTCAATGCCCTGTAAACATGTATT
Organism: Heterocephalus glaber; assembly: GCF_000247695.1. Next base: position 1,290,422 of record NW_004624846.1, read on the forward strand.
TAGAAAGTGTGTACATCCAGTATGCAGGTCTTTGTCCATGCATTATATTTGGAATCTTCTAAAGGACCTTTTTCAGGTGCAGTTTTGACTGCTTTTACTGATGAGGCACCTGAAGCCCGAGAAATATGAAAATATCTCAAGTTCTCATAAGTTACTCTGGAGAAGTGAAAATGTATGTGTATGTTATGAATATACTTATCCCTATAGTGGGCTCTACACCACCAGGAAGATTTAATTTTTTAATATATAATTTTAATATATATTTTAATACATTTAATTTTTTAATATATCCCCCCAAAGGGGGGGGGTTCTGTCCAATCAACTTCAACATGCTCTCATATTCATACTTCCAGGATGCTGCTGTCTTATCCTGGAATGGGAATAATAATGGCTTTCTTATTCAGTCAAGAATATGAGTGCTTTTATATATTTTCTGTTCTTATATCATAGTGTCAAATATAAGGAACTAAAAAGAACCTAAACACATCCACTACACATTTTCAGGTTGGAAATTCCAAGAGCATGGCACAAAAATGTAGTCAAGTCTTCTGTTCTACACAGTACATGAAGGGCAGATAAGCATATGTGAGATAAAAAGCAAGGGAAAGCTGTGCTGATGCTAACTGTAAGCCATTCTCATGTTGATAACATCACTGTTCTCATCAGGGAAAAGCACTCATGCTCTTCACATTTTACTGGGCCCATAGCTCAACTGTCATCATTAGATATTCAGTTTGCAATGCAGGAATTTTGGGGAATGTACTAAATCTCATAATGGGTTAATGGTTTGAAATCTGAGATGAGCCAGTTAGAAATCCAGAGGACAAAAATGTTTACAGTTACCCTTCAATTTCCACATTTGTAGAGACTGAAACCACGGTGTTGGTCAGTGTCTATTTATTGCTGTATTGTCATGAGATTGCATGACAGTGTGATCCAGTCTTTCGGTATACATTACATTCATTTCCTTAAAATAAATTTCTCATATCACACAAATATATCCAATATTCAAAACAGTAACAACACGGTTGAGTGAAAAGAATCAATTAGCTTGGGAGTATTCAAAGAGTTTGTCTAATGAGTGACTCTTCAATGCCTTCCATAGAATGATGTGCATCTGCATGGGAAGTAAATGCAATGGAATACATGCATTGATTACTAAGGCATCTTTATAAAGCCCTTGATAAATGAAAGTACTCTTTGTAGAAGAATATTACAGGAAGGGAAATATCATGGAGAGCAGAATTGGAGAGAAAGTGGGTGGAGTGTGTTCTATGCACCTTAATGTATTCCTCAATACTCTTTTCACTGAAATATTGAAGTGTAATTCTACTCTCTTCTACCTCTATTTTGTCTTTCTCTGGCCCATGTGCCATGACTCATGAATTGTTCTGTCATCTGGTCTTTCCCTCAGTCTCCATTTATTCTCCAAAGGAGAATCTTTTGTGACTTGATTTTGTCATGTCCAGAGTGTACTCGTGTTATTATGGATCCTATTATGAAATGCCTTGGTATATGCCCATCTTCTGGTTGAACTGAAATATTTAAAATTAAAGGAAAAGTTCTGGCTCATCTCTATCTCCTGTGAAAACTTTCTAAGCTCTCTGGCCAGGGAGCCTTGCAGAGTGAATGTTTAACTCTTGTAGAAAAGGCAGTAGGACTGGAGAATACAGTCATGGGAAATGACTTCACCGACAAAACAAAAATAAGCAACATGTTACCTGTCCTACACACAAATGCCTTGATACCTTTATATACTGTAGGTTTAATGAAGTGAAAATTGAGGGATAGAAAAAATGTCAATTTCCATATCCACAAAGCTGTGTCTGGGGTCATACTGATGGCCACAGTTACGGAGATTGTGATACATAGACAGGAAAAAATAAAACAAAAGTGCCCAGTCAGAGGTGGTGTCTGGGTGATGGTAATGACTACTTTTCGTTCAACAAAATCTGACACCCATTTGTGATAAAAACCATAAAGAAAATTGAAATAGCTGGTCTTTATCTCAACATGATATCAACATTATCTCAAGATGATAAAAGCTATCTATGAACAGCCAACATCATACTAAATGGTCAAAAACTAAAATCTTTCACACTAAAATCTTTCACACTAAAATCAGCAACAAGGAAAGGATGTCCACCATCACCACTCCTGCTCAATATAGTTCTGGAAACATTGGCCACAGCAATTAGACAAGAGAAAGAAAAGGAATAAAGACAGGAAAGGAAGAATGATACTCTACATAGATGACCAAAAAAACTTCTAAAAGACTTCTAGACTTAATTGACAGATTCAGCAGAGTAGCTGGATACAGGGTCAACACTGAAAACTTAATAGCTTTCTGTTACACAAATAACAGACACACTGAGAGAAATTGGGAAAACAATTCCTTTCACAATAGCATCCAAAAGAAAAAGAAATATCTAGGAATCAATCTAACAAAGGAAACAAAAGACCTCTACATTGAAAACTACAGCACTGTAAAAAAAGAGATTGAAGAGGATATAAGAAAATGGGAAGACATCCCTTGCTCCTGGGTAGGAAGAACTAATATAGTGAAAATGGCCATACTTCCAAAACTACTGTATAGATTTAATGCAATGCTGATTGAAGTTCCAACAATATACTTCACAGAACTAGAGAAAACAATCCAAAAATTTATTTGGAACCAGAAGAGACCTAGAATAGCAAAAGTAATTCTAGGCAACAAAGACATGACGGGAGATCACAATCCCCAACTTGAAACTATACTACAAAGCCACTGTGATAAAAATAGCATGGTACTGGCAAAGAAACAGACTCAAGGATCAATGGAACAGATTAGAAGATGCAGAAAGAACTCCAGACATACTCAGCCACATCTTTGACAAAGGAGCCAACCACCCTGACCAGAGGAAAGATAGCCTCTTTAATAAATGGTACTGGAAAAACTGGATTTCAACCTGCCGAAGATTAAAACTAGAACCATACCTTTCACTATGCACTAAACTAAAATTGAAGTGGATCAAATATCTAAATATTAAAGCAGAAATACTAAACTTTCTGGAAGATAGGTTAGGTAGAACTCTTGATGACATTGGTAAAGGAAAAGACTTTATGAACAAAACCTCAGTAGCATGGGAGCTAGCACAAAGAATCAACAAATGGGATCTCATTAAAAAGCTTCTTCACTGCAAGAAAAACCAACAGAGCTAAGAGACAACCTACAATGTGAGAAAAAAAATTTACCAGCTGTTCCTCAGACAAAGGACTACTATCTAGAATATATAAAGAACTTTAAAAAATCAGACCCCCAAATTTAAAGACCCAATTCAAAAATGGGCATCTGAAATGAACAGATGCTTCTCAGACAAATAAGTAAAAGCAGCAAATAAACATGAAAAAATGATCAACACCACTGGTCATTCAAGAGATGAAGATGAAGGGCCGTGGATTTAGCTCAGTGGTTCTGGTGCCTGCCTTGCAAGCGCAGGGTCCTGATTTCGACCCCCAGCACCCTCCCCAAAAAAGATGCAGATGAAAACAACACTGAGATTCCATCTCACTCCATAAAGAATGGCTGCTATCAAGAAATCAACCAATAACATGAAGGCGGGGCTTGGGGAAAAAGGAACCCTTCTCCATTGTTGGTGGGAGTGCAGACTGGTGCAACCACTGTGAAAATCAATATGGAGATGCCAAAAAAAACTAGGATTAGAGGTCACATTGACCCAGATATTCCTCTGCTGGGTATCTTCCCAAAAGAATTAAAGGAATCATACCACAGTGATATATGCACACCCATGTTTATAGTGCCACAGTTTTTAAATAGGTAAAACTTGGAAACAGCCCAATTGCCCATCAACTGGAGACTGGATAAAGATGTGGTTTTTTTATAAGATGGAGTACTACTCAGCCATAAAGGATGAGAAACTAGAGACATTTATAGCTAAATGGATGCACATTGAGGCCATACTCTTAAGTGAAATAAATAGGACACAAATGTGTTAATACCACATAGTTTCTCTGGTGTGAAAAACCAAAAGTGTAAATATGGATCAAAATGTATAATTGATAATGTAAAATAGGAAGAAAAGGGGTAGGAGAAGTGTGAGGGGTAAGGAAAAGAAAAGAAGGGAAAAGAAAATATGAAAAAAGGAAAAAATGGAAACAAAGTCTTTGTAAATAGGGAAGGGTGGAGAGAGTGAAGGGAGGGCAGAGGAATGGGGAAAAAATAAGAACCAAGATGCATCATGTAAAGGTACAATTCCCAATGATGAATGTAACTGTATCGTATACCTAAAATGTACCAATAAACTTAATTTTAAAAATATATAGTAATTGTAAATGTATAGCCACACAACTTTGGCAGACATTAATATGTTGTAACATATTAACAGAGAATTTTTTAGACCTAAGTGATGTATAGTAGGGTAGATAGCACTGAGGGTTTCCTGAGAGCTCACTCAACTATAAACTCATTGAGTTTTGTTATTAATCATATGGAATTTCTTGTCTCTGTACCATGCATCAATGCAGGCTGTTTGTCCACACAGTGTGAGTCCCAGCACATCCTCCTGCTGAAGGCTGGTTCTGTGTTGCTGAGGTGGAGGTGATTGATGACCACAAGGGCAAGAAGCTTGGAAACACTGCTTACTGGGAACCTTTTAGGGGTGATTACCCTCAGGGTGAAAAAGTAGGGAGATTCGGGTAGAGAAAAAGTACACGGGTAAGACCAGGAATAATGCACCCACTCACTGTTTTAAATATATGTTGGTCTGATCTTGTCCCACAGTTTGGCAATCTCTTTATGTGAAGGTGGAAAGGGTATTTTGTCAGTAGCAATTCTACATAATTTTGGGGAAAAATCATTTGATTAGGCCAGCTATGGCATGTTGAGACATAACTCCATTTTGGCCTCTGGTCACAGCTAAGACCTCAATGATCCAGTGATGCTGTGATGCTCCAGGACAAGATTACACCAGCTGAAGACATCCTGGGAGGAACAAAATCTTCATCTGCATAATTTCTCATTATTCTAGGATTTCTGCTGCCCCCTGAGTCATCTGTTACATTTGTTTCTCCCAAACTGAACTCTCTGTCCTGAGACATTTGTTTCTCCCGATGTATTGAATAAAGGCGTGGCAGGTTCTAGGTTTTTCGTCTTTGCCAGCCAGAGCAGCATTGATCAGGCCAAAGCTCAGCTTCTTCTCACAGTCTCATTTTTTCTATTTTTTCCTGTATAATAAGTTAATTCGCCTTGTGCTGTCATAGCTCACAGGAGACTAGGACCTGATGCAGAGCTTCTAGTAAGGTCCCTTTTTCCTGTTTCCTGTTGAGGTGTTCTCCTGTTGAGGTTTTGAGATCCCAAGACTCATTACTCTGTTAATTATTTTGTTTGGTTTCAAGAAGCCTATGGTTTAGTTCTGTCAGTTTTGTCTGTTTTCTCTTTGTTTCCTCTACTTTGGTGTCATATCTAAAACATCTTGCCCATACTGACATCTTAGAACTTGACTGTGTGTGTGTGCGTGTGTGTGTGTGTGTGTTGTAAATTTACACTTCCCAGTCATAGGTTCAAGTCTTTACTCTGAGTTGACTATGACAAACTATGAAACAAGCCTTCAGCTTCTCCAACTCCACTTATTGATCAGAGTGCTATTTCTCCAGTCTGCTCTTGTCCTCTTTGGAAAAAATTGTCCCATGGGAAATTTATGCATTTATATCTGGGCTCTCTATCCCATTCCACTGAACAATGCATCTGCTTTTATATGTAGCATGTTGTTTTGACTATGTTTCCTCATTTTTAATAAATATGCTTTCTATGTCACAGCTAAGAAATACTGAGCTATTTGAAGGTCATTTAACTTCTGATCCATTGTTCTATGTGTCTGTCCATCCACCAGGACCACAGAGTCTTTTTTAATACTCAATGTATAATTTATTGGTTTTTTTAATTTAATTTTTTATTAATACATGTTTGTAGTATGTAATAATTACAGTCCTCCCAGGGAGTTAGTACATGTACATAACACATCTTAATTCTTTTTAAATTCCTTTCCTTTCTTTCCCTTTCTGTTCCCTCGATCCCTTAGCCCCCTTCCCATTTGCAAAAGATCTATCTCCCTATTTTCTATTACTGTATCTATCTTTCATTTTGCTCATTATTTATACCTTAGATTTCTTAATTCCAATCTCAATAGTCTTCTTTGTCTACAAATAGAAGCAGGAGATCAATTTCAGTACCTAAAGGAAAGATACAACTGTTGCTTTTGCAACTGGTTCTGAGACCAGCTGTTGGTATCCCCTGAGCAACTCTATTTCCCTGTGCTCCCTCCTGGTCCTCAGTTCCCTGCTGGTCCCCACTGTGACCTCCTGGTGACCTGTGCACTCTGCTGGCCCTGAGTGTCCCCTGCTGGTCCCCAGCACCTCTGCAGGGAGGGTAAACAGGTGTATGTCTAAAATTCAGTGTGGAAGTCTGATATTCCTTGTTTCATCAAGTACCTGCTTAACAGGTGTTCAGACTTAAAACCAAGGTGGGCTGTTCAGACTTACCACATGCTACTTGAACTTCTAACCCATCTTTTTTTGGTACAATTCTGTACATCTTCTTTACAGAGCTTCAATGTCTTTTTTTGTACAGTAAACCTTGTTTATACAGTACTGTAATTTTTCTGATTGTACTGTATAGGAGAGTTATATAGTTTTATTTTCTCATACATTACAGGACTACATGTAAGATGCATGCAGAGAAAAGAAAAGTCATCAAGTTGGAATTTTCTTTGTCCATTTCTTTGTTCTAAATATTGTAATGTACATACATACACAATTCCGCAGTTAGCAATCTACTAGCAGGAAGTTAATTTGGTCATTAAATGAGGAATGACTGTACTGAAATCGTGACTGCTTTAAATGTGTAGATTCCAATAATCCTGGAGAATCAGGGAAATGTGATACCACTAAGAAGAAAACAAGCTCAAGTGACCCTCTCCCCAAAATGGAGACCTACTAACTGCCTGACAACAGGAAATCTAAACAATACCCTTGAAACAAAGGTCGGACTGGGGGCCATATCCTTTCAGATGCACAAACTCTGCACATGACCCTACAGACTCTGCATGAGCTCCTTAAGTTAACAGAGAGCGTGGCAAGACACAGGGGTACAGAGGAATTGCTAGACAGTGCTTTGAATGAGGATAAAGTTCACAGGGGTTGCCACAGCCAGCAAGCCCCATGCCACAGACAAGAGGGGACCAAGGGTAAAGCAGTAGAGAGGACAGGTCACAGACCACAGATTTCATGGGGAGGCCCGAGATTCAGCAGATACCAACCAGTCCATCTGTGCCATCTCAGAGGACCTTGCCCCAAACTTTGGGTGTTTCTGTGTCTGTACAATTCCTGCAGTCTGAGGAAGTCACACAGCAAAGCAGGTTGAAAGTCTTGGGCTCTTTGTCATGAGATGACATTGGGTCTAAAGTATGGCAGCAAAAATATAAAGGAAGATTCCGTATGATGTGTTGTCTTGATTTCTCTATCCTATTCTCCAATGCACGAATCATACAGCCTTCCTGCATCTCTCAGTGGTTGGTGATCAAAGACCTATCCTCTGAGATCTGAAAGACAGAAGAAATGACCCATTTCTGGTTCTGATGAACAAAGTGACAGATCCCATCTCTGAGTTACTCCTGGAATGCTGAAGTGGTCCACCTGGGGATTACTGCATGTAAGCAGAGCTTGGTCCTGTCTTTCCCGAGAAGAGGTCTGATTTGTAACTGTATTTGGTGGATGTTTCCTGCTTCTTCCTACTGTGAATAGGGCCACAGTTGTACTCAGGTGATTTCAGACTGTCCTGAGGAAACAACTGACCTCAGAGGAGGGCTGCTGAGAGCAGGTCAGGGCCCCTCATACACGACAGTGTGTGATGTCCCCCTTGAGCAGTGTGGGAAGAGCCAGTTGCTTTCATTTCTTTATCAGGAAAGAAGGCCTTTTCAAGATGAGAATTGAATCCAGGGCATTTATACTGAGCTACATCCCTAGCCTCTTTTTTTGTTTTTTGTTTGTTTGTTTGTTTTGAGATAGAGTTCTGCTATGATGCTATGTTGCCCAGGCTGGACTCAAACTGTAAACATGCCATCCTCTTGCCTAAGCTACTCAGAGTGCTGAGGTTACAGGAATTCACCACCGTGTCTGGAGTTGACTCATTTTGGAAAAATAATAAACTAAAAACTGAAAACAAGGAAATATAGTTATTACATATGTACATATACTGCAGTTATCTGGCAGTAATATTATACAAAATAATTGAGTGAAAAAAGCCATCTGCTTCTCCCAAGGTCATAAAAATAATCACAGTCAGTCAATTAAACATGTTTGCAGTGTAGCAGGCCAAGCTTCAAAGGGAAATTTATTTCTCTTCTTCTGCAGGCTCCAGATTGGCCTTTTTTTTTTTCTTAAATTCTTTTATTGGTACATTTTAGGTATACATTTACATTTACCATTGGGTGCTTGTACCTGTACATGATGTAAAATGGTTCTTATTTTTTTCCCCATTACCTGTGCACTCTTCCCGCTCCACCCTTCCCTATTTACATAGACTTTGTTTCCATTTTTTTCTTTTCTCATAATTTTTCCTTTCCCTTCTTTCCTTCCCCCCCCCCACTTCCCCTACCCCTTTGGACCTTTTCTTCCTATTTCAAAAAATCAATTATTCATTTTAATCCTTATTTACACTTTCAGTTTCTCACACTAGAAAAACTATTTGGTATTTATACACGTGTGTCCTATTTATTTCACTTAAGAGTATCGCCTCAATATGCATCCATTTAGCTATAAATGACTCTAGTTTCTCATTCTTTATGGCTGAGTAGTAGTACATTTTATAAAAAAAAAACCCTGCATCTTCTTTATCCAGTTTCCAGTTGATGGGCACTTGGGCTGTTTTCAAGCTTTACCTATTACGAACTGTGCCGCTATAAACATGGGTGCACATATATTGCTGTGGTATGATTCTTTTAATTCTTTGGGGAAGATACCCATCAAGGGAATAGCTGGGGAGATTGTCCTCATCTTGAAAGTATGATTGATCTACATCACAACATTGATGAGTTAAGATAAGAACATTGAATCCAAATCTTTGAAAATGACTTTTTTTGTATCCAGGATCGAACACAGGACCTTGCGCTTTCAAGGCAGGTGAGGCACCAATGAGCTAAATCCCCAGCCCTGAAAATGACTTTTTCAGTGTCCTTGATTCATACAGTTAACTGATAAAGTAGAAAAGGAAAATTCTAAGATACTTTGTATGTATTTAAAAACTGACAAATAAATATATCTGAGAATAAGAAGTCTACAAACAATTACTCATGTATGATCTAACTGGGCTGTAAAACAACTAATCAAACATGAATGCTCCTCTGTTCTCTCAGCCTCAGGACTTCTCTCTACTTCCAAGGTGATACTTGTCTCCTAGTGCTGTCTGCCTGTGAATGCACATTGTTATTGCTTGTGTCTAGATGTTCCCCCAAAGCCTCATAGGGTCATAGGTCAGGTTTTTCAGAGGTGGCTGGATCTAGAGCATGTGATGCTGGGATGAAGGGTCTCCCATCATAGATGTGAATGGCACCACCCAAACAGCAGGTAGGCTTGATTGCTGCTATTGCTGCTTCACTCCTTTACTGCCTTCTGTCTGACCAGAATTGTTTCTCGTGATACCCCTATGCCATGCCAACCTGCCTTGGAGCCAGCCAACTATGGACTAAAACCTCTACAAACTGTAAGCCAAAATAAACCTTTCCTCTTTTAACTTTGAGTGTTGGATATTTTGTCTCAGCAATGAGGAAAGTAACTAACACACGTTCCATTTAACCTTTGAAAGTGTCTCTCTACCTCACCTGCATTACCACTGTAGGAGCAGATTAGAAAGACACAAAAATATAGGGCAAAATATGGATGACTAACACTTTAAAATCATCACATGCTTATGTGTGGCTGAAGATTGTAATGCTTATCTGTGGCTGATGATTTTAAGATCATCACATGCTTATTATGTACTATGTGCAAAAAACAAAAAAAACTACCCTACTCTGTCCCTTATAAAAATGTTACTCACACAGCATGCCTAAGAAATACCCAACTGAACTTGTCCCCTTCCTAGAAACACAGGCTAAGACCCTGATTGGCCTAGCCCACACCAATCAACAAAACAGTTTGCCCCATCTTATACTCAAGGTGTTGCAGCACTGCTCTGTTAAGATAGCCCTTCTTGGGCCTCTTCTGCATTTGCCACCATACTAAGAGGGGATCTTTCAGGCCTGGTTAGAGTCAGTGCCCATGGATATGGACAGGGGGAATCAGGAGTCCTGGTGCATCTCCAGACATTCTCTTTGCCCAGAAATCGTAGACTAGGGCTTCTTTCTGGCTGTTGATGCTTTATATCTCACAGAAGAAAAATATACAGATAATTTCTAAAGCAGGCTGCCTGCCTCAAGATTGTCACTTTTACAAACATAATAAAAACAAGAGCCTTGATTGATATCATAAGAACCCTGTACACTTTTTGGTGACAACCCCAAATTATATTCCTATGTGATTTACCTCTTCTGCCATAAAGGAGAAATATTAATCAAAAATATAAAGCTCTGGCAAGATGAACTGGTTCCTGTTCCCCTTAGAGTATATGTATGTATGTATATTTAAATATATATGTATGGATATTTAAATGGCCCAGATGAGAGCCCCTTTACTCTCCCTTCTTTTTGGATTACTGTTGATACTACGTGGCCTTGGATTTCAACACTCCGAGTTAACTGTAGCTTTCCAATAGAGAGAAAATCTTAACTCTCCAGCCATTGGCCACTGTGGCCCTCCTTAAACTTCCTAGAGACAGCCTCTATGATTTGGCTATGATGGCCCTATTAAGGCCCAGAAAGGGGAGAGCTTTTCTAGAAAAATTACATACATTTGAGAAATGGAGGCATCAGCACTACTTAAGAAAGTATAGGGACCCAGATCTCGAGGTTGGCACCAAGGACAGCAAGTCGTGACCACTGACCCGTTCATTCTCTTCTATAGTAAATCATAAATATTTTTAAAATGCATTTTCCTTTCAAGAATTCATCCCTGATTCAGATTTAATCTGTCTGAGGGTTAACCACAACTCATGTGGTACAAAAGCACTGTGCTGAGGCAAAGAGAGAATGTTTTGTTTTGTTTTGGTACCAGCGATCAAGCTCAGGACCTTGTGCTTGCAAGGCAGGCGGAGGCACCACTGAGCTAAATCCCGGGCCCAAGAATGCTTTCTAAAAAAGCTGTGTGATTTAGACAGGGGAGTTGAAGCATGGTTGTTCTTGTGCACTATAGACACACACTACTTGTCTTTTGGCAAGTTGTTCAGTCATGTGTCTCTCCTCAGACAACTTCTGCCGTGTCTTTTTTCTTTAGTGACAAATCAGGCAAATAGGTGTTTTGTACCCCTCTACTGTAATACAAAATAAAGAGTTCTGTCTCCTTATCTGAATGGTATATAATTCCATGTCCCCAGTGAGTTTACAACAGTGGCTATAATAAATCACACACATAAATATAGCATTCTATGAAAAAAAATTTGATAAATTATATACATTGACAATAGTACTTAAAACTGAAATAGTTATAACATGGTGTAGTTGGTGCCACGTGAATGTGTTGTCTTTCTCTGCATCTCCTCTTATTGCACTCACTTTGTCTTTGTGTGACATCACATGACAGCTTTGTGATAAGACAAACAGATAAATGGTGGATAAAAATGGCATCAATTTAATCAGGCTACTGAGAATGGCATATGATTTAAACTGTCAATCTTCATTTCTGGACTCCTTAATATTGTTAGGCTCCATTTAAATAGAATTTGAACATGGGAGTAAAGAAGGACTATAATTGCCCTAGTTGGTGCCACACCCCAACTACTGAACTGAGGCAGTGGTTGTGCCCCCAAACCCACGCATCCCTACATGACAGCTTTTGCTAGGTGTATCCAGTGGTTCAGTTTTCCTGCATTTAACTCATACAATTCAGATCATCACATGCTTGAACTGCACACTGATGGCTCTACATTTCTGGGGTCACAACGTGACCTCATTTCAACTACTCAAAATTCTATTTCTGGGAATCACATTGTGTAGACTTTAAAATCCTAGGAAGTGTGGTGAAATCTGGGTATACTTACATATTCAAGATGCTATTTGCAGATGATTGACTTTACTGTACAAAATAATCCTGTTTAACTTTTGCAATTATGAGAAAAATAAATGACATGTAAGAGGAGATAAGGAAATACATCTGTGAAAAATCCAAAGAGCAAGAATTGAATGGAAATGGTAGCATTTGGGAAGGGAAAATAAAAAGAATTCAGATGACTTATAAACATAATCCTGCTTTGAAAGATGAATGTAAACAAAGTATACTGCAAATATACTAATAAAAATTCTAAAACTTTTAAACTTTTCTTTTTTGCTTTTGTGATTGTTTATCTTGTCATCAGCATGACTTGCTGGAGACACGCCATGAGCCTGGTAAAGCACATTTCTGGGTGTGTCTGTGTGGATCCTTCTAGAGAAATTGATAGTGGATCACTGATCTGAGTAGAAAACAACTGTCAGAGAAAAAGTGGTGTCATCCAAGAGGACTGTGCATTAGTGGGTCAAAAACATGGAAAAAAGAAGCTTCAATATACTTGAATTTTCTTAGAAAGGTGTGATTTCTGGTGCTATCATCATCCAAGAACATTAGAATCCAGGGTGTTCAGTCTAAACTCTGACCTTTATTAGTGGTTACTTATAGGGCTTCAGATCCTTCCCCCTTGAACTATGGTTGAGTTTGTCCCTCGGTTTAAGCATTTAGGCATCCACTGTAGGAACCCAGTCTCTCATTATACAACGACATCAAAAATCCCTTCATAGTTTCACTGCCTGCTGCACAAGCTCAAGGACCCGAGTTCAATCCCCGGTACCAATAAAAAAATAAATAAATATCCCTTCATAACATGAGAAAAGAAAAAGAAACTCCTATATACATATATTTACGTGTGTTCTACTGCTGTACACTGACAACATAACACAGCACTGAACCTATAAGGGAATATTATGAGACTGGTGTTATGTGCACCACAATTTCAATGAAGTTGAAGTGCTTACAGATGTTCCTTGAGCTACACAGTGGAAATATTTGAACTACACCAAAAATTTGAAATAAAAATATATAAATATGTATTTAATATACTCAATCTAATGAACATTATAGATAAGCCCTTGGTACATTAACATGCTTATCATTTTTATGTTAACCTGTAGTCAAGAAAAATAATCTAACATAGATCTCTTTCATAACAAAATATATGTCATGTATAATTTTTTAATGTATTAAATAGAATACACTGAAGAATACTTTTTGGCTTTTTTTAGTTCTTCATGATAGACGTTCTTTCTGGAACACAATGTTTAAATATGCATTTTTCTAATGGCCACAAGTGCTGAAAATTATCACACAAGTGTGTACTCATTTCCATTGCCAGTTTTTTCATTTGGGTCTTTTATTTAGGGTGCATAATTTTTTGTGTTCTTTACATAGTCTAGAAATTAGTCATCTGAGGAATAGCTGATAAAACTCTTTTCCCAGTACAAGTATTGACAAAACTAATTTTTCATGTCTCTATGTTCAGAAGATGGAATGCCTGGCTTACTCATGTTTCATTATTTATATTTTAATCTATAAATCAGGCATTTAAATGTCTGGTGTACAAATATTTATTGTGAAAATATTTCCTGAGGAACAAAATCATGATTTCCCATAGCAATTTTTTCTATCCTATCACAGGTTTGTTTTAACTTAAACTTATATCTTATTTAAACTTAAAATGCTGATATAGAGAACTCTTACATAGTTTGATAAGACAACTAGCCAAGTTTCCCCCACTGACTTCAAAGTCATGATCATCCTGTCTCAGCCTCTCCTGATGCTAGGACTGAAGGAATGCACCATCACATCTGTCTTAGGTTTTTATAGGTTAAGTGACTGAAAGACAAACACTGATGTGTAATGGTTTTACATTAAAATAATTTTGATACTGCGGAGTAAACCTAGACGTACTAAAGCACTGAGCTACATCTCCAGAACTTTCATATATGAAACAAGTTGTCACTGAGTTGCCTGTGCTGGCCTTCATTTTATTTTCCGCCCAAGTCTTCCTCCTGACTTGGTGGGATTACAGGCCTGCATCACCAGGAACAGCAAGAATTTCTGTTCATGGTAAAATGATGGGATAGTAAATGTGCTCAGGATAAAATGTCTTATCTTTTCATCATTCCATCACTGGCTGGAATAGTGACAGCAGTACACACTATAGATCTTCCTGTGGTGGGAAGAAGCAGAAGTGAGCAGGAAACTTAGCCACATGTTCTAGGTCAAAAAATTGACATTGTATTCTGCAGTGTACATACATATATATATAATTTACAGATTGTAGTGCAATCGATAAATTACATCATATATTTCAGATATAAAGTAGACATAATTGTAGATGATACTACCACACTGGTAATTTATGTGTCTAAGCATGGTTAAGCCTGGAGCAAGCTATATAATGTTTACTGTGTTTTTTGGAATTTAATTCATTGTTCAGTTATAATTTCATGTTACCTCAGATTTATCACAATGTAACCCCATCAGAAATTAAGCACCAGTTGTATTCAAAAACACTGTAAAAGATACTTCATTGTAGGGCTGGGGACTTAGCTCAGTGGTTCTGCTGCCTGCCTCGAAAGCACAAGGTCCCGAGTTTGATCCCCGGTACCAAAAAATAAAAAATTTCATTGTTAAAAGAAAGGCAAAATACAAATAAAGGAGACCAACAGGGCCTCATGCTCACATATTGGGTAAGTCTATGTGTTTTAACATGTTTGCACATACCTCAAACAGCAGACAGTGCTCCTTATGGATAATGAAAAAGGACATTGTATAAATTTATCTCTAAAACTGGTAAAACAGAACGCAATCTGAATCAGAAAGTGGTAAATTTCCTTTTTATTAAACTTACTGTTTCTTTTCCTTCATGGCCTTTTTTCATCTTCTTAGTTATTGATTACCAAAGAGAATGTCAATCCCAGCATCAAGGAATAGAGTAAAGGCATTTGCCTCACCACAACCAATAATTATCCTTCCCAAAACAACTTCACTGTGAACAAAAATTTCTTTGATAATGTTGTTACTGATAAATCATTCCATCACTTATACCTTTTGGAGAGATTTATTACTACAATTCACGATATCCATTTTCAAACAAGTTATGTTCTTGCTGACCTGTGGCAATCAGACATTCACAACAGTATGGTTTATTTTTAGATCAGGTGTTGGAAAATTACCACAAAATTAAAAGTCATCATCATTTAGGCATAAAAATAAGATTTTGATGGTAAGTAAAAGTTTTATGAAAATCATAATATTGACTCCAACATGAAGGCAACCAGGCAAAATAATGTACTTGATATAATATACAATTATTTTGAGATATATGCAAGTGTTTTGTCAGGATATGAAAAATACAATATTGCTAATATACAAGTTGTGTGAAAACAACATTTGTCAAAAACACGTTCACAAGCCTCTCTCTATAAAATATATCAAATTTAAAAATTTATTATTACACAGGATATGGAGTGTATACACCAACAAAATTTAAATTAAAGCTAGTGGGAAATCCTAACAATTAAAACACAACTGGGGGGCGGGGATTTAGCTCAGTGGTTCCACTGCCTGCCTGCCTTGAAAGCACAAGGACCTGAGTTCAATCTCAGGTACCAAAAAAAACCCCCAAACACAAAAAACCCACAATTAACACAATTTACTTTTTAGTGATCTATTCCTCCCAATTGTAAAAACAAAACAAAATAAATACTACATAAATACTAACCCTACTTGGAACTGAAAAATACACTTCAATTAACCTTGTTTAATTAGGAGACACTATGTTATGCTCAAAGACACTGGCATACACCAAAATATATGATTATGTCAGCTCAATTTTTTTTATACTAAAGACCACAGATACATAGTTCAAATATTTACAAGTGATTTACTGAAAAACACAGAATGAATGCACTTTAGGATATCTCCATCTGGGAGTGTATTTTCTAGAAAATTAATGAAGAAATATCGATATCAAAATGTTCATATTATTTCTACAGTTTCCACTACATGAGTAATTCTCACAGGATTTTCAAAATAGGTTTACATATACAGGTTTTCTTCTCAATGTGACTTCTTTCATGCATTTGACAATACCCGTCTATGCCAAATGCTTTCCCACATTGCTTTCATACACTTTCTCCTCAGTGTGACCTCATTCATGTATTTGATACTGTATCAGCTGAATTTTTTCCCATATTCCTTACATACATAGTTACTCCCCAGTGAATTCTGTCTAATAAATGAAGAGCCTACATCAAATCTTTTCCCACACTGCTTAGATAGTTTGCCCCAGTGTGCTTTCTTTCGTATTTGATGGCACTTTTGTATACAAAATACTTTCCCACATTGCTTACATACATAGAGCTTCTTCCCAGTGTGAATTCCTTCACGTTTGACCAGTACTCTGCTGGTTGAAGATTTCTCATATTACTGATACACATAAAGTTTCTCCTCAGTATGACCTCTTTCATGTTTTTGAAAATAATGTTGTGTAGTGTATGTTTTCCCACACTGTTTACATATATAGGGTTTTTCTCCATTGTGAATACTTTCATGTCTTCGACAATGACTGAGTGTGCTGAATGCTTTCCCACACTGCTTACATACATAAGGTTTCTCACCAGTGTGGGATCTTCTATGTCTACGAAATGTGGACTTATCAGCAAATCCTTTTCCACACTGCTTACATACATATGGTTTCTCCCCAGTGTGAATTCTTTCATGTACATGACAGTTAGTCTGTTGGCTGAAAGATTTCCCACACTGCTTACATACATAGGGTTTCTCCCCAGTGTGAGTTCTTTCATGTATTTGAAAATAACTGTGTGTAGTGAATGCTTTCCCACATTGTTTGCATACATAGGGTCTCTCCCCAGTGTGAATTCTTTCATGTCTTTGACAGTGACTTTGTCTGTTGAATGCTTTCCCACATTTCTTACATATATAGGGTTTCTCACCAGTGTGGGATCTTGTATGTCTTTGATATGTGGATTTATTAGTAAATCCTTTTCCACATTGCTTACATACATAAGGTTTGTCACCAGTGTGACTTCTTTCATGTATTTCATAACAACTCTGTGTAGTGAATGCTTTTCCACAATGTTTACATACATAGGGTTTCTTCCCAGTGTGACTACTTTCATGTCTTTGACAATGACTGTGTGTGCGGAATGCTTTCCCACATTGCTTACATACATAGGGTTTCTCACCAGTGTGTGATCTCGTATGTCTATGATATGTGGATTTATCAGTGAATTCTTTTCCACATTGCTTACACACATAGCATTTCTCACATGGAAGATTACTTTGTACAATAAATGCTTTTCCAGACTGTTTACGTACATAAGGTTTCACCACAGTGTGAATACTTTTAAGTCTATGAAAGGAATTACTATGAGCTAATGCTTTCACACATTCCTTAGATACATAGGCCTTCTCCCCAGCATGTTTTCTTTCATGTATTTGAATATGGTATGAAGAAAAAAAAGCTTTCCCACATTGTTTGCATACAAATGGATTCCCCTCACTGTGCTTTCTGTTATGGATTTGAACACCACTGGGTATGCTGGAGGCTTTCACACTTTTCTTACCTACAGAGGTTTTCTCTCCAGGTTGAGGTCTTTCACTAAGGTCAGAGTAAGCTTTTGCACATTGCTCAAATTGATAGGGTTTCTCTCCAGTCTTTGTCCTTGTATGCTTCTGAAAGGACTGGAAATCACTGCAGGTTTTTCCATGATCATTACATTTATATAGTTTCTCCTCAAATCCCAAATAGTCATCTGACTTCAGTCCAGTGTGAGCTATAATGGGCACATTTAGGGTCAAATGCCCAATCAGGGGCGTTTTACAAGCAAGGCTGTCAGGTAAAGGAGCTTGTTGCCTGTCCCCATTAGCATCTGGTGTCCAAAGGGATATTTCTTCCTGTTGTTTCCAACCTTTACGTTGATAGTAATTTTCTACCTCTTCATTTCTGCAAAGAAAAAAAAAAAATCAAACACAATTTGAAAAGGGTTTTTAGGGCTGGGAATTTAGCTCAGTGGTTCTGCTGCCTGCCTCATAAGCACAAAGTCCCGAATTCGATCCCTGGTACCAAAAAAAACAAAAAAAAAAGAACAAAAAAAAAAGGGGGGTTTATATTAATAATTTAACAGGACAAGTTCTGGTTTGATGCTGGGAAAAAAAATTTTTTTTTGATACCAGGGATTGAACTCAGGACCCTGCACTTGAGAGGCAGGCAGCAGCACCACTGAGCTAAATCTGTGGCCCTGGCTAAAATATTTTAACAATGAATTCACCTAATACCCTGGAGGAGGCCTTCACAACACCCATTTCCAAAGGATGATATTTATTTGGAAAACTTTAATTGGTATATGTATCTGCAATACATATGGTGTAGTTTCATTTTAGGGGACAGATACCTATGTCTCTCATATATTGATGATTTTTTGTACCTTTTCACCCATCACTCTCCCCTTCTCTCTTTACCTGATCATTTTTCCCATCTCCAAAAAGTTAGCCTTTTGTTTTCTATCACCTCTCTTTTATTTTACTCCCTAAATATATTTTTAGTCTCTCATTTAATAGAAAACATGTAATATTTCACTTTCTGTATCTGACTTATTTCACTTATCATTATGGAATGGAGTCCCATCTATTTTTGGGTTTTGGCCAATGATGTGATATCATTCTTTATGGCTGAATATACAATGTATTTTTTTCAGTGCTGAAAATTAAACACAGAAATTAGCACTGAATTACATTTCCAGCTTTTTTATTTCTTGTTTTGAGAGAGATTCTCATTGATAATTAATTTCCTCAGGCGGAACATCAAGTTGTCATGCTGCTGATTCAGCTTTCCAGAGTGCTGTGATTACAAGAATACACCACAATGCTGAGCCTATCCCATATTTTCTTTATTCAGGCATACAATGATGGGTGTCTAGGCTCTTTCTAGAGCTCATTTATTGTGAATTCTTTCCAGAGCTTAGCTATTGTGAATACCCATGCATACCCTGCTTTGAGCAATAGTATGCATGTATCACTAAAATATGATTTTAACTCTTTTCAGAATATAGCCAGGGAGGTATGCCTTAATCAAATAAAAACTTTGGCGGGGGGTACTGGTGATAGAACTCAGGACTTGTGCTTGCAAGGCAGGTGTGGTACCACTGAGCTAAATCCCCAGCCCAAAAACTTTGATTTTTATTTTGAGACATCTGTATACTGATTATCATAATGGTTCTATTTCACATTCTCCCCGACAATGTATGAGGGTGCTTTCTAAGAATTTAAAAATATGAATGAATTCAATTCTCTGGAGGATGTTTTGAAAATATCAATAATTACAATACTAGCAAGCATTCATTTCTATTTTGAATACTGCTTCAAGGTTAGCTTTTTTTTTGGCACTGGAGATTGAACTCAGGACCTTGCACTTGGGAGGCAGGCGGCAGAACCACTGAGCTAAATCCCTGGCCCTAGGTTACCTAATTTTTAGACAATTAATATCTCATATTCATATGTATAATTAGATATCTTGAAGATTAGTTCCTGTCAAAATTCAAAATTTATTCTTTTCATATATGTTTACACAATACCAAAATGCTATTTTATACATTTCAATGATGTTTATCATGAAATAATTTTCTTATATCAATATATCAGTTACTGACACTTATTGTATAATATCAATACTAACTCATGGCCGAGGATTTAGCTCAGTGGTTCCGACGCCTACCACGCAAGCACAAGGTCCCGAGTTCGATCCCTGGTACCAAAAACAAATAAACAACAACAACTACATCAATACTAACTCAGTTTCCTATATTGGAATACTTCTGTATCCAATTGTTGAATTATACAAAATCAACCTTGTGCATCTCTGGAGAATATCTGTGAGATCAAATAAATTTAAACATGGCCTGATTTGAGTATTTCTGCTCACGCACTGACTCTTAAGGAATATTCCTTCTTCTTGTGAGTACAAATTACCTTAGATTCCTTGAGCAATTTTTGTACATTCGTTCAATTTGCTGGTTATCCCAGGTTCTTCCTGAATTGTAGATAGACAAATAAAAAAAGTCACTATAAGGGCCTGGAATTTAGCTCAGTGGCACCGTGCTTGCCTCACAAAGGCAAGGTCCTGAGTTCAATCCCTGGTAACACACACACACACACACACACACACACACACGCACATGCACACATGCACGCACACAGTCACTATAACATTATATAAAGATTAATAGACTCCAGTTAGATTCACAGTATAATAAGACTGAGATATTCTCCAAAATATTTTCATATTCTATTTAATTAAACTGCACCAATGAGCAAGAACCAATGCTAATTGTATAAATGAGAAAATGATGTCATCCTTACCTATAACAGTCATATTCTCAAATGTTTCCCACATCACATCTCTGTAGAGCTTCTTTTGGGATGGATTCAGCAAAGCCCACTCCTCTATCGTGAAGTTCACATCTACATCCTCAAAGGTCACTGGGTCCTAAATAATCACACATGTTTCCTGAAGGAAGGTTGTGACTCACAGCTTGAGATCTCAATTTGTCCCTTAAGAAGCTGAATTAAGGTTAATTTCTTCAAATACTAACCCCATATCTTGGTCAACAAGCCCATGTGTATGCATGTATTTTCACACAGCAATTTTGATGCTAGGTTGCAACTCACTGTCACAGCAACAGCTCAATGGTAGCACTGGTTGCCCTGCACAGTCACCCAAATTGTATTTGTGGACTGTCTTTAAAGCAGAGCTCATAGAGGGAGCCTGCAAATCACTATCCACAAAACACAGGGGCAGATAATGCATGGTTTTGATACACCATAGATTATATCTCTTTTCAAATCTGATTATTCATAGAACTGAGTCCTTCTTTCTTTCTACATAGGCAGCATTTTGAGACTTGAATCTGATTTCATAGAAAAAATACTCAAGCATTAAATAAATTTTATGAATAATAATTCAGATGCTAATGGAAAGTTTTATGGGAGCAAGTCTATGGACAATGAAAATAGTGGAATGATGGCATATTATAGCTTAGAGACACCAAATGATCACCTTGCACTCAGATATGAGAAATTCTAGGATGGTGTGAGGGAAGAGTAATGAGTGGGAGAATATGAATACAATTTATTTAATGTGTTGAAAACCAAGATATTAAAAAGTAATTAGGCCTTGATTACAAAAGGGAATCTTTAGCCAGGTGTGGTGGTACAAGCCTGTTTTCCCAGCACTTCAGAGACTTAAGAAGGCAGATTTCCATGAGGTCAATGTCTAGCCTGGGCTATTTAGAAATTTCAAGGCCAATTTGAATTACAAAGTGAGACCCTGCCTCAAACTCCTGCTCCCACAAGGAAAACTCAAAAGTATATTGTGTCACTTACAAATCACACCTTTGATTTGTTAAAGAATTCTAGCTGTATATATAATAGAAGACTAACATTCAATACCTTGTGAGCAAGGTGATCGCTTGCATAATATATATGAAAGACATTCAAATTCCACCTTTCATGTCAGTGTATGATTAGTAGAGAATGACAAATGGATCTCAGGAATGGAAAACAGTCTTCAATAAATCCACATGTAAATAGAATATAGACTTTTTTATGCAGCTGGTGTTAAACATCTCTGGAAGAAATTGCAATGTTTCATTTATGTTCAGGGAGAAACAGGTATGTACTTGGAAATATGGATTGTATACTCTTCTATTCTATGTACATAGGTTACATATTGAAAGGGGAAAGATAAACTTGAATATCTTGGGAATTTATAGTGAAAAAACATTCAAATAAAAAAGTGTTTCCTCTGAAGGAAATCAAGTAGTCAGGAGAATTAGAAGGAGAAATTGAAATCTATGAAAATCATGGGAAATAATTAAGAAAATATTTGGTGTGTACCCAATACAAAGATTTTGTTTAGAGAGTAAAGATCAATGAACACAGGGCTGGGGATTTAGCTCAGTGGTTCTGCCGCCTGCCTCGCAAGCACAAGGTCCTGAGTTCAACCCTGGTAACAACAACAACAACAAAAAGATGAATGAACACAAATCTAAAAAATTACTACAACATATCCAACTGAAGAGAAAAATGTAATATAAAATAAAATCCAAATCTAATTCAAGAAAATCACCAAAAAATTGAAGTGTGGAAGAACACAATAAGAAAACTTACACAAGGATGGAGAGCATCTCCTTTACTTTGAAGTTTATCAAAATCTACAGACCAGTGACTTCTTGCCAATGACCACAGAAAACATTGTGCTATTATTCCTGGAGATAGATGTGATTCTTTTCAAGTAAACTTGAAAAATCCTGAACCACATACCAATGGAATGGATGAGAAAGCACTGTGCCCTTGATTCACATATCAGTACTTGAGAATAGTGAGACCAAAAAACAAACCACCTTCCCAAAATATTTCTGTTCAATTTCTATAATCTGACTGAAAATTCCAAGGAAGGAAACTAAAAGAGTACAGTTCATGAAAAATCACACATGGTAAACTTTAAAAAGTTGCCTAAGAAAGAAAATGGTCATCAGTAAGGCAAGAAAGGTTTCCATCAAGTAGGTGTTAATCACCTGTATATGCTCATCGAATGCCCAAGTCTCAGTGATGAAACTTTCTGAATACAACCAGGACATTTACATTGTTATTATTATTAAAACTCAACAAAAGTATTTGAGAATAAAAGTTGTTATAAAATATTTAAACTGTAAATTACCAATGCGGTGTACATATTAATTTGTCTGTCTGCCTTCAAAAGACATAATGAAAAGATAAAGACATAATTCACAGATGAGGCAGCAATAAGTAAAGCATAGTTGCAAATGTGAGGCCTACATATTCTCAGTAAAGAGTGGTCAGCATCTCTGTTGGCCATCAAGAGAACAGGTCAGACTGTCAGAGAAAGAAAGAACAGGTATCATAGCTGACCAATGTCTAGACTCATGGGTTATGGAGTAAATCTTATGGCCACCTGGATAGGAATGATTATGTAGACACTGATGAGGACAGATTAAATAGAAAGCTACACAAAAAGACATACTAGTCTAGCATTGATTCAACAAAATCTGCTGAAGCTGTTATTAATTTGACAATATTCAATTTGTACCTCAAAGTAACTATGGATTAGTGATCAGGTGATTTTTTAAAAAGCAGTTCTCTAAAAACAACTAACAGTCCATAATGCATATCCTACCAGAGCATCAATCTACATAAGCAAAAACCATTCAACTATTACACTTATGAGACATTTAGTGGATGTTGTAGATATAAACTATAAAACCTGTTTTGCTTCTGGAAACAAAGATGGCACAGAGCACAACCCAGGCTCATCCCCATAAAAACCTCACATAAGTCAAGTCTCCCCTCAATGGTCCTGCTCAATCCACAGCATAATAGGAAGTGAGGCTGTAGGACCTGAGCTGGAAAAGTCAGGGCTCTGACCATAATAAAATCACCTTCCTTATCGAGGACAGGATAGTTAGGTCCTGCCAGAGGGCCAAAATGGATCACATGTGTACCATTGACGGTTGACATACAGGAACAAAGATTTCTCAGCTGATACAGATAGGCCCATATCCTGCCAAAGTTGGTTCTGTTCATTTTAAACAAAAATCCTACTCCTGTCCTTGATCATTTGGTCCAGCACAATCATCTTCTTGGGGATTGAGGTTTCCCAGGTCCTTTCCATGCAAGCAGTCAGTAGAACCCACAGAGCAACTCCGGTTGAACCAGCTTGGGAGTCTCTCAGCAACACACTGGGAACTTCTCTCAGGTTCTTGAAAAGGAGGATTCTATTCTCTGGCCAGCAAGTCTCATGTGACAGCTCATGCAACCCAAACTCTTGTTCACCGATGCAAGGCTGCTCCATGTTCTCCCCACTGAGCCGGGGGGAAACAAAGACAATACACTATCTGTTTAAGTAAGGCCCAAAAGCCAGACTGTAAAAACCCTTCCCTGCCCAACCTTCCTCCCCAAATCCTGACTTGACCCAGCCTGTTGAATCAGTGATTTGAAGCAGGATTTTCTGCAAGCTTTGCAGAGCTGCTTGTGTCTCCTTACTGTACTCTGTAGGCTCTTTTTGTATTTGTTCTCCCTGACGATGGGATCACAGCTCTGCCACTACACTTCCAGATTCAATGACACATTGAGGAAACTAACAAACCCAATAAAGAATCTGGATCCAAGCCGTGGCAGAACATAGTGGAATAGAAGGAAAGTACTAAGATAGTCAAAGGGCAGAAAATTCAGACAGTTAGCTTTATCGTCCACACTTTCTCACCCATTATCTCTCAAGCTAATCATTTTCCATAAAGAAAATAAAAACATGCCAATGAGGAATATAAGTATTTAATAAATGAACATATTGCTATATGTTAGCAGTATGATAGTCATCAAGTTGAAAAATTAAGATTTTCAAATGCCTCAAATTGTTAACTTTCTTCATCCAAGGTCACGAAGCAATCCAGAATTCTAAAAACTAGTCATAGCAGGAAGGCCAGAAGGATAGCTGCAATGTAGCCCCACCTTCAATCACTTCCTTGTCATAGGGCAGGGACAGCTAAGAACTTAACACAGTAATATTTCCATAATATCTTCTTTCTTCCTCAGTTTGAAAATTTCTCTCCTTTGGCATATTAATTTCTCCAAAATAATGTTCTCACCTTGATGGATAGTCTATTGTCATACTGGTTGATCTGAGAGATGCCTAGGATATTAGTGAAGCTCATGTCTGTGTGTCTGAGTGAGGCAAGAAGGCATGAGCTATGAGATCACATCTGATGCACGGCATCTTCCTCTCAGGCTCTTGACCTGCTGACAAACCTCCACTGGAAGGATGAGGAGTTGATACTGGAAGCCTGAAGTAACTTGAGACAGATATCCAAATGCAATGGCAAAGATCGGAAGTGATCCACAGAAAAATGAGATTTCTTTTTTCCTTTGTATTCCATCTAAGGTACAAGCTTATTGGTTGTTGTCAGTGACATATAGAGTGAGCCATCCCTCCTGAGTTTGTGTCCTACAAATCAGTCATACACAGAGAAACACTAAGATTTACAAATGGGCTAAGTGATTCTTACTCATCAAGGGGACATAACACAATTAATGATCAAAATGTGGAGAACCACTGTGTTGAAACCTCTGACTGCAGCCCCCTGCTATAGTCTTTTTCCTTTTCTTTACTAAACCCTGGCATAATTATAGAAGTACAGGCAGTGCTAGCTACACAGAGATACTTTCTTCTACGGTGCTGACGTGTCCCATGGAGGCAAAGCAGTAATGTGTGGGCCAGCATCACCTCCCCATTAACGGCAGCCCCTGAGGCCAGATAAGCAGCCAAAGACAGGATGGGGCTGAGATATGGGTCATGTCATCACTGAAGTATTAAGACTCAGAACAAAGTCTTTTTCTCAGTAGTAAAAAGTTGCTTATAGCAACTTACTAAGTTACCATGAAGCTATTATGGAAATTTGATAGTTTTGTGCTTGAGACACTAATGCCTTGTTCCTTTTATTACTAGCAACTCTGCAGAAGTGACTGTTCCCATTCACTCAACCACGACCCTCTGTTCATACTCCACTCATTCCTTGTACATTCAATAAAAGCTGAAGGCTGCAGTGGATAAATGTTCTATGTTCCTTGGAGTGTTTGGTCATCCCAGACCCCTTTACAACTGCAGTTTTCTCTTGGTTTCATTTTTCAGCTGTGCACCACATCATTGTGTAGGAGACTGAACCTTTCACAAGGGTTGTCAGTAACTGGGGGGTCCTCAATAACAAAAACCAAGTAAGATTTTATTTTGCTAAACATGTTCTTCACAGATATTCTTGCTAGATGCTACTTTCCAATTCCATCAAATCTTTGCAAGTGAAAAAGCAAACATTTTCCAGTAAGAGCCCTATGGTAATCAGTCACATCCTCATAAAGAAAAAACTCACAAAATAATCTGTATGTGGGATACCTGCTTTCCAACACACTGCAGCTTGTCATATTCAAGAGTACCTTATGCTGCAGAGATTTAAAGCAATAAAGGAATTTTTGTCATAATAAATCAAAGATGCCAAAAACTCATTGTAAAATGACAAAATGTGTAGAAAAATCAAATGTGAATTGTTCATTTTTTCCTGTGCATTGGTTCCCTCACCATTCAGTTGAGTATAGGCCCCAGCTGTTCTGTTCTTAGTGATTTACCTGTTCTGTTCATCTCTTTAAAAGTACTGCTGTATACCCACACAACTAATGCATGTAGTCAGTTCTATAATAAATCCTAAGCATCATGTTCCTCTTCCTTTCAGAAAGTGTAACTGCCCTACATTTGAATCCTTCTGAGGCAGAGTCACAACATTCAACTGAAATTATAAATTTGAAGCTGTGTTACAGCACATATGGTAACATTTTAGATGTATACTACAGAGATACTTGATGTGGCTGGGTTCAATAGCCTGTGACAACATAGGAAATAAAAGAACACACTTATTATATTAGTGGGCTATATTCTAGAGACTATGACCCAAGAGTTTCAAAGACTCTTTCTTGTTTCCCTAATTTTTTTTGTTTTTTGTTTTTTTTGCTACCAGGGATTGAACTTGGGACCTTGCGCTTGCAAGGCAGGTGGCAGAACCACTGAGCTAAATCCCTAGCCCTTGTTTCCTTAGATTTTTAAAATTATAATTATTAGTACATATGTGCAGCATATGTGCATAACAAATCTCAGTTCTTTTATGTCTCCTTTCAAGCTCTTTTCCTTTGCTAGCATTAGATTTATTTATCATTGAAGTTCTCACAAAGGTAATTATCATGTATATCAATTAACACCAAAGCTAACGAGAAAATTCATATAAGAATTCATAAGAAAACTATACTAAATCACGTACACTTTTAGGTACATGTCCATGCTGGACAGTGAGGTAGATTATATCCATGGAAAAGGCAATCTGCTGTTCATCAGCAAGCAACACTAAAGATGCCTGATATAACGAAGACACAAACAATGAGGACTAAACAGCATATGAGACCACACCCATGCTTTGTAGGATTTCTTCTCTGTAAAGTTCCTCCTCATGAGGGAAAATGTGGCAGGGGAAATCTTGGATTACTTTAGACTCACACAAGGTAAAGTAGAAAACTACTATTGTCACTGTAGTTGATATAACTGAACAATCCAAGGATAAAGCCACAAGGTAGACACTGTCACAAGGGGTAATATGCATACTGTATCTCAGAGTTACAGAAATATACTGTTCTCCTGATTTGGTTGCTCTGGGAAACCTGGTTAATACAGCATTCAAAACAGGAAACAATATGATGAGTGTCATGTTCTACAAAGGACTACATGAAGAGTTGAAAGAATGAGTCTACAAATGTCACTTGAGTTTGAAAAGGAAAATATCTTCATCAACCCAAAGTAAGTTGAACATAAAATGTATTCAAAATGCATAAAATATACCTGATCAAGCAAACATGATTGCTAAGCCTTGGATCCTCTAAACCTGCTCACCACTCATTCCTTGATCTGCATTTGAAAATCTATGTAACACAAAGCTAAATTCATAATAAAACACTAAATATCTCATGTACTTTACTGGAAATGGTACCCTGTAAATCACTGATTTTTCACCCTTGTCCTGTTTCTGAGAGAGCAGTGACTTGTTGCTGCTATCCACCATCATGAGGAAGTATTGTACCATGTATAAAAAGTGTGAAAAATGAGTAAATTTCAAAACTAAAAGATTTGCACTAAATAGATTTTCTCTTCATTACTAGAGAATTAATTCAGGGCCTCAGGCACATTAGACAAGTTAGAATAGAGTGAGGTACACCCAAAATATTTATTTCATACTGAAACAAGGTCTTGCTCAGTTATCTAGGCTGGGCTTGGTGATTTAATACTCCTCTCTCTGTCTCCCAAGTGTTTTGGCATTAAAGGTGTGCACCAGCAAGCCTCAGTGATGTTTACTTTACCCAACCACTGAAATCTTGGTAAACCATGGTGATTTAAGAATCCCAACCTTAAATGGCAAGACAGTACATGTCTGTCATCTCAACAGTCAAGGAGACAGAAACAGTATCAAAAGTTCTCCCCACCCTGGGCCCACCACCCTTATTAGATTGATCTCTAAATTCTAAAATAATTTAAATTAAGAGCAAAATTCCTGGGTTCGGTCCTTGTACAATAAAAAACATCAAATATTCCTTGAAATCTTTTGTATCCAATGGAAACTCCTTCCCATTCTACATCAGCCATGATGTCCAACATAATTTTGTTTGTTCGTTTGGTACTGGGGATTGAACTCAGGTCCTTGCGCTTCTGAAGCAGGTGGCAGAACCACTGAGCTAAATTCCTGGCCCTGTCCAAAATACTTTTAAAGCTACAAGACCAGTGTCCTAATTTCCCATGTTGCCTCAAAAATGATTAGACGAGCTGATCAGTAGATACAAAAGAAGTATTTATCTATGACTAAGTCTCCTTTCTTTCTGTAGGCCTGCAACCACTATCCTACTCTTAGACCAAGCCAGCAGACAATCCTTCATTCACTGTCCCATTAAATCGATCTGACCTCAAAAATTTACTGTTCCGGTTGCTGATATGGCCACCCTCCAAAATCCCCAGCTCTCCTATTTCCTTTCTACTTCCCTTTCTTCTTCCCATTCAAAAAAAACCTTTTGTTCATATTATTTCATATGCCTGCAGATCTTAACTATGGGAATTTGCCCTCCTTTTAGTACTTGTTTTATACAAAGTCATCTCAATCATTGTTTCAGGTTTGGTTTTTTTTTTTTTGGTACCAGGGATCAAACTCGGGACCTTGTGCTTGCGCTTGCGAAGCAGGCGATGGCACCACTGAGCTAGATCCGTGGCCTCACTGTTTCAGTTTTTAAAACAATGTCTAGAAACAGTCCAAGGACTACAGCAATTATTTCAGAGATGACACCCATTTCTCTTTCCACTCACACGATTATCACATGTATCCATCCCTGTATCTACCCCAGTTCAGTGTGTTTCTCAGTGTGGGTTTAACTGGCAGCCCCTTCAGGAAGTTGTCCTTAGCAAGAACACTTTCTAACACATTATCGTCCCCTCCATCTTTCTCAGCATTTTAAACTCTATGGAAAGCTTCACTTAAACAGTCCAATTGTAAAGAATATTTTATTTAGTTAGCTTATACATAAAGCACTTAGCTAGGGAAAGGGCCTGTGAGAGCATTGGCAAATTAGTGGTTTTGATAAGAATTAAAACGAGAATAGACAATTTCTTACGACTCTGAACCAATAGTTAACTTTCTGCCCAACAAGGAATGTAGATTTCTCCCTATTAAAGGGAGTATATTACAGCCAATCCCTACTAAGCTCCTGAGTTTCAAGGAATTTAAAATACAAAATAACCATTTTTTAAAAAAAATTCATTTCCTTTAAACCCTGTATGATGAGGAAATGAGTTGGAGATCCTGAGTTCAAAGTGGCTCTTTTGGCTAGGTGTGGTTCAAAGTGGCTCTTTTGGCTGGGTGTGGTGGCTCTTGGCTGTAATCCTAGCACTCTGGAGTCTGAAGAAGGGGGATTGCCAAGAGTTCAAGGACAGCCCGGGCTACACAGCCACACTCTTTCTAAAAAAAAAACCCCACAACAGTGGTTGTTTAAATTTGCAGAGACAGATGTTTGACCAGTGGCCACTAAACAATTGAGCAATTAGTGTGCTCTGCTTGCTTAAAATTCTCTCTATATTGAGAGCTCACATGGCCACTCACTTGGGATGCGTACTGGAAATCAGGGAGCTATTCTTACTGCCAATAAAATCTCTCCTAACATCCTTGTTTGGTTGGAGACCTCATTCCTCAATATTGTGACATGACGAGCTCTGTTTATGCAGTAACATCACTGTGGGTAGAGGTCTCACATAATTTATTAAAATGATAATTTTCTCATTGCTGAGTACGGAACCTAGGTTTGCCCCCAAACCCCTGCTCTCCTCCGATTGGTGAAGATACAGCTGTGCCTCGAACCGCCCAAGAAGGCATTCTGGGCTGGCAGTGTCACAGTGGGGACTGGATGCGGGGGGCGCAGAACTGTCCCTGCCTCAGCAAGGCGGAAAAGGGGACAGATGATAATGCGGGACCAAAGACTTAGAAGACCTCAGGGTGTGGAACTAAGCAGGGTGGCAGTAGATTGCCATAGCTAGTTCTGGCCACTTCCTTCCAGAACTGACAATTCCATCCCATTCCCAGCTCCCACTCCATAACGTCACCATTGCGTGGCTTGAGGGTCTCCGAGGATCCTGTGAATGCAGCCTGCAGTGTGTAGGGGTCACACACAAAAAAAGATGGTCTATCAGCGGGGGACTCTCAGTAAAGCACCAGCGCCATGACACAGGAAGTCCACTCCTCCCTCAGCCCACCTGATTGGGCAGTTCAGACAGCGCCTTTATCGCTGATCTGATTGGCTCCCCTTCGGTTTTCAACCCGCAGAGCTGAGAGTGACAGGAGAAACAAACCTCTTCCAGCAGGGGTGGGGCTCAAATGGCTCAAATGGTAGCCTGTAACCCAGGAACTTCGTCCCCCTCTTTCCCTCCCTCCCTCTCTCTCTGTCTCTCTGTCTCTCCCCGCCCCCCCTTCGATGTCAGTAGTCTCACTTCGTATGACAAATACTTGCGTTTAAAGGATTTACTTCTAACTTTTCAGAGCTGACCTGGTTTTCTTAATGGACTCAATGGAGTTTTCCTGAAAATGGGTCAGGCGCTCAGAAGGTTCCAGGGTGAATGTCCCAGGGAAGAATCAATCCCTTGATGACGACGGAAAACATCCCGAGTCCAGGCCAGGACGAAATGGGATGGGGGGAGGGGACCTGCTGTGAATGAGGCAGTCGGCTTCATTGCCAAGATTTTCACACTGTCTCAGTCTACTAATTTCATTCAAGTAAATTAGTGTATGTTCCCCAAGAGGAATACAATTATTGTGTAAATGAAGAAATTAGAGTAAAGATGAAAAAAAAACCCAAAACATTCCAACTCCCTCAAACAAGCTTCATACTCTATCCAGGGTCAAAAAAAAGACCTGAATTCCAAATACAAACATATTGCCAAGCATAAGGTCTCTCTGTCTCTCTCATCGACTATAAGGTCACTATATTAGTGCATTAGCCCATTACTTATTAACTCCACTTCATATGTAAGGTCCCTTTTAACCAACCCATCACCTTTAGAGATAAGACACTGAAAGGAAGAAAGAAAACCAAATGAAGCTCACTTGGGAATGTGCACACAGGCAGCAGTACCTGGTGGGATCCTGGGGCCTGGGACAAGCTCCGGGCAGGGGGTGTCTTTTTGCCACTTAGTAAAAGCAGCCAGAAATACAGGGCCATCAGGTATCTGGGTCTGGACCCACTCCCTCCTCACAAGGTAACTGTCTGTCCCTCCTTTCTTTTTTCTTTCAAATAAAGTGCTTTCATTTTACCTTCTAAACTTTGTATCTCTAACTCCTTATTGTTATGAAGTTTATGATTCCTGGTTGGCTGCAGTGCAGTGATGGGGTGTGCACCTGCAAACTTGACAGGGTCCTGTGAAAATTCCACCTTTTTTCTCTTCCTTTGGATTCTCCTCCTGGAGAAGCCAAGAACCTTTTTTTCTTTTTCTCTTTATTTCCAATCAAAAACAAACAAACCCCTCCAACTTCCTCTTTTTGGCTGACAACTTTATTCCATGACATTCTGAGACCTTGAGCTCAGTTTGTACAGAATTACAATCCATTTTCTCTGTAATGATTATTGGTTGACTATTAATAATGCTTTGCAAACTACCTAATAACTTGGACTCTTGAATTAAGAGATTTCCTTAGAAATGTGCTGCTAGGGATTTTTGTTGTTGTTTTTTGTTTTTGGTAGTGGGGATCGAACTTGGAACCTTGCTCTTGCAAGTCAAGCAGCAGAACCACTGAGCTAAATCCCCAGCCCTAGGGTTTTTAATTTCTTATATTTCTAATCAGATTTAACGAGATGGGTGTATCAGAAAGGAAGTTCACAAATTTCTCTTTCCAAGGGTAAAGGTTCTGACTTATCTGAGTACCTAGTTCACTGCTGACAAAAGCTTTTGCAGTAGCAGGTTCCGTATGAAATCCCTGAAGGTTAATTTGTACACTGTCTCTGGAAACCCTCCACGATGCAGAGACATTTAATTCATCTTATTACTACATAGATTCTGTTATTAATGCACATTGGATTCCCAAGTATTTTCATACTGACAAGAACAGATGGTAACTGAATTTCAGTAATTCTGCGTTTCTGTTACTGAGCTTTCTGTCACTATGACAAAATATCTGAAAAATTGGATTTGAAATTTTGTTGGAGATATATTTTGGCTCATACTTTCTGAAGTTCAGACCATGGTGGGAATGTGAGGCAGAGGAAAGCTGCTCACCTCATATTGGTCAAGAAGTAGAGTAGAGGGATCCGAGGAGGAAGAGGCCAAGGACAAGATAGAATCCACAAGGTCACACCCCCAAGACCTACTTCCTCAAATAAGGCTCCACTCCCCAAAAGTCCATTCAGCTCTGATCTCATTAAATTAGTAGTTTAAACCACTAAAAAAAATGTGCCCTAGTCACCTCTGTAGGTCCCATCTCTTAATACTGCTGCACTGCAGGTCAAGATTTACATACATGCTCTTTAGGGAGCATTTGACATCCAAAGAGTAACACCATGCTTTGTGTTCCCTAATGCTTGTCCACCTTTATACTGAACCGTTCAATAAAGGCCTGTGTTTTGGTGATTTGCATTGAGCTACTGTATAACACGGTCCTGTGGAACAGGGTTGTCGTAGCAGTGACCAATCTGGTTCAAGTGCTAGGCACTCTTCATGATGAGCCTGTATAAACAGAAAATAAAGTGTCTCCCTTTCATAAACAACCAGGGAGGGATTTTAATGCCAAATTTATGAAGTACAGGAAGATGGGGCCCCAAGGCTATGGGGTGGATAGGCTCTCCAGAGACCCATGGGAAGGACGCACTCCAGACCTTCCTGAGATACAGAGGGGGTTAGGATTTTGATTGGGATTATGGAGAGCATTACAGACCCCAGAGACAAACATGTGATTTAGCAGGGTGCAATACAATGGTCTGTTCCAGGTTTGACGTTAAAATTCAAAGTTGCAAAACGCCAGAGGCTACTGGACTATTAAATTCAACTGGAAAGGAAGTGGGTAATGAAATGGTGAGTTTCATCCCTGTGACCCCCCTCAATAAAAAGGAAAGGTGGGGGCCGGGGATTTAGCTCAGTGGTTCCACCACCTGCTGCGAAAGCACAAGGACCCGAGTTCAATCCCTGGTACCAAAATAACCGGAAAGGTGTCTCTAAGAACAGGGCTACAGGCTAGACAGTTATATCTCTTCTACAATTGTAATTTGGACGGAAAGAACTTCTGTTCCAGGTCACAGGCTCATGGCTATAGAGGAATTTGGCTGCAGATAGTGTCATGCCAAGTTTCTCACCTATACTTGATTAAAGTGCTATAGATAAAGATATGTGAGATTATATAAATTTTGAAATTTCATTGATGGGAGGTTTGAAATTGGTAAGATTTCCTTCTCCATCTCTAACAAGGTTATGGAAAAGCCCTTCCCCGGAGGTTCTGTCTGGAGAAGGCTCTGGGTGCATTTCTTAGTCATCAATCCTCCCTTACCCCTGTAAAGGCCTGAGGGGTCTATTTGGATCCACACCTTGAGATGTTGAAGGGTTCTGGAGAGAATATGTGGGATGTGTGACCTTCAAGATCTCTCACTCCCACCCTGGTCCTCTCCTGTTCTCCATCATCTCCACATCAGTGTTCCCTCCACTTTGTGCTTACAGCTTCTTCTGTGTGAGGGTTGCAAGACTCACCCATGATTCTTTACATTCCTGTCTTTGCAATTTTCTGGGTGGTGGGTCTCCCTATAATTTCAAACATCTGGTGGGTCTAATAAAGTGTGATGATGTTGAGTTTTTCTAGATTTTCGTAGGTGTTGGGATATTGGTAATAGTTTTATGGTTTCTTTCTGTCTTGGAACAGAAACAACAAATAACTTATTCTGTCCCTAGAGTCAAGGATCTAATCCCACTAAGTTGAAAACAAATCTGGGTATTCATCATGAAATGCAAAAGACATAAAAACAAGACACGAAGGGATTCTTATAAGAAAGTCTCAGGGATTCAAGGCTCTCCAAGGAAGCCAAAATTCATGATGTCCAATGATTAGAAAGTCATTACATATACACATACATGCATATACGTGTACATATGTATATGTATAGGGATTCCCCAATCCCACCAGGAGTCCCTTCCCCATTCCCTCTGTATACAGATCCTGGCCTGCACCATAGTGCAGGTTGGATCCTCAGTGCTCCTGAAGCTCAGTTCCATTCTGTCTCCATGTGGTTGTCTTGGCCTTGGTGAAAACTGATTTTACTCCCTGTGTCTCTCATGCAGTAATACATAGGAGGGTCCTCAGAGTCATAGTGTGCAGCTCTAGCAGAACTGGTTCTTGGACTGGTCTCTGGAGATGAATTTGTTGCACTGAATTAAAAGGCTGTAGTAAGCACTACAGCCTTTTAATTCAGAACCTGTGTGGCCAAATCATTCCAACTCTGTAAACTGACCAAGAGTAACAAGTAGAAAACAATGCATGAAGATAACTGAAAATGTTATAATTTTCAACAGGATATGAAAAAGCAAATAGAAAGGTGCTTCTTGTTGATTGGAGACATTCTGTTTCTCTGCCTTCCCATCAAAGTTGAGCACTCATTGATGGCACACATGGCCTGTCCTAATTCCGGCTCAGATGACACTACATCCAGCCCCACCCTGCTATGTCCTCTGTCACCTAGCCCCCATATTCCCCAGGTAACCACCAGCGTTGGGGTGCCCTCTGTCCTCTGTCAGCATCTCCTTGACAAGGAAGTGGCTACTGAAGAAGGTTCAAACCTGGCTTTGCTGACATTCTCCCTGTATCCATTTTCCCTGGACATGTGCCCCTGAGCTGGAACATGAGACTAAGAAAAGTCACCTTCATGGGTCCCTATTGCTGTTTGGGCTCTGAGCACTCCTAGCTCAAGCCCAGGATTCTCAAGGCCTTCCTTCATGGTACTACAGCCCATTCAAGGTGAGAATTACAAAAAGGGAGATGCACAGTGGGAAAGGGCTTTAGACACTAGGCTGGATTTCCTACAGCCTGCATTCCGGGAACTAGAGACTCATCATCCATCTGTGGACAAAGCAACTTCTCTGGCCCAGCAACTGCTGGTGATGCCTCAGGAAAACCTACGAGGCTTGCGGATAAATGGGCCCTACCTCCCTGAAGACTGTAACTACCTGTGCCACCTGAAGGAGATGAAGGATAAATGAAGAATTAATGGCAATAAAACACAGACAATTACCAAGGACTGACTTATGAAAAATCTGTTAAGAAAAGGAAAATATGAATATGAAGAAACTGTAGAATATTCTTATAAATATCCCCTATTATTTTACCTATGTATAGAATGAAACCAGAGACAGAGAGAAAGGGAGAATAGTAGAATAGTACCATTGTGTTTCATAAAGCCCTAATTTCTAAATTACACAATGGAAGGGCTATTCGTGTTGCTAAAATCTCCAAATTTATAGGTTAGTTTGAAATATATGCAAGTATGTTTGCCCTTCTAGTAATAATTCATATGGAGAAGTCAATCATTAAATATATAATAAGCAATTAAATTAAACAATCTTCATTTAGAACTTGAATATTTCATAAGTTCTCTGCAGTTTATATATTGCAGGATCTCGTTAAATCATATGATGCTAAGACCGGAAACGCCAGAAGCCAAATGGAAGCCTTCAGCTTCCTTCTCTACACGTGTGCCTTGGGCCCCGCCTGGTGCTCAGTGAATCCTCAGCGCCCCCTGCTGGTCCGGAGCGCCCCTTCAGGGAGATTCTCCTGTAGCTACACTGATGTCCTCTGACTGTGTCTCTTGAACAGTAAGGCACGGCCGTGTGCTCGGTTCTGAGGCTGTTCATTTGGAGGTACATCATGTTTTTGGCATTGTCTCTGGTGATGGTGAATCAACCTTTCAAAGACTTTGCATAGTTTGTGCTACAACCAGTCTTATTATCCAGGAGACCCACTCCAGCCCCTTCCCCGGAGCCTGGCAGGTCCAACTCATGGCAGAGTTACTACTGAAGGTGAATCCAGAGACTGCACAGGAGAGTCTCAGGGAGTCTGCCGGCTCCACCAGCTGCTTTTCACAATGGACACTTGCATATACAGAGACATCTTGCTCAGGAAACTGTCACATATGTCCATGGTTTATTCTACTAATGTCCATTCACACATTCAATATCTTTTGTTCCTCATTACCTTTTAAAACAGAAACAAAGAAAACCCAGCTCAGCCCAAACTCCATGGTAAGCCATCTGGACTCAGTGCTGATCACCAAGTGGGAACAGCTGGACGTCCAGGGCTGGGCTCCTCCAAAAAGCTACAGCCTCAGGGCTGGGCTGGTTTTCATTAGCAGTCGGAGGCCCTATTTGTATGGCCTCTTGCTATATAACAAATTCTGTGGTTGGATACCTCAGAGTGGGCATCACCGGGCAAATTTGTTAGGAATGACTGTGTTCAAATGAATATAATTCCTCATTATGGGATAATGTCTTGTTATGTACTTTTAGCTTCATCTTTTTTCGGGGGCAGGGGGTGCAGTCCAGGCTGGCTTTGAACTCCTGGCAATCCTCCTGCCTCAGCCTCCTCAGTGCTGGGGTTACAGGCATGCACCATCACACCCAGCTTCTTATCTCTTTTTATTATACACATTATGTGGGGTGGGGGGTTGTATGGAAATTGTCTGCTTTGGATACACATAAAAATATGAGAGTCCTAAAGTTGAGTTTTGCATACAGGAGCTAATGTCTTGTACATGTTATCCCCAGTGACCGGCCCTGTGCTCCTCCATGCTAATCCAATTCCTCCCTGATCCAGCTCCTGGAGAGAAATGAACACAACTGGTGAAGTTGGCAAACTTACCTTCCTGTGACATACCTGCATTCTGCTGTTTGCAGAAATAAAACACAATGAGTGTTCATGTGTATGCCTGTTAAGGACAAAAGCTTCTTCCAAATGCTACCTTTGACGATTTTTTAAAAGTACTATTCATCAATATTCTAATTTTAACTTGACTCACACTTCTTAAATGTGTATAAAATGAAGCTTAAGAATCAATAACTTGCAAATGTATTTGGACAATTTCCAGACTAGCAAAGGAGTATGGGTCAACAAACAAAACCTACTTTTGGTTATGGCAAGTTAAGTTCTTATCAGACCAAGTCCAGTAATAAGACAATTAGAGAGGAGAAAAAAGACCAGGGGAACAGGAGAGAGGGGTAATGGGATGATGAATATAACCAAAAGTATATTACATGCAAGCTTCAATATGCTGACATGAAACCCACTATTCTGTTTATATGACCTAAGAAAAACATTTGAAATTCTATGTATCTGGAAATATGTTAATTAGCTTAATATTATCATTCAACCATTTAAATAGCAAGGATTAAAAAGTCCAGTCATATTTGCTCTGGAGAAACAGCCAGGGAAAAAGAAAACTTTCTCCATTAGATTTAGATGAACACACACACACACACACACACACACACACACACTATTTCACCAAGAGAAGGCCAGACTCTCACTTCCTAAATTTCCACTATTTGGCTTCAACTAAAGTGGTTAGCAACTACATAGAACTACATAGTTAGCAACAAAGTTCTCTTAAATTCCTGTTGTTTCTTCAGGTCTATGGTCTTTGACCCACTCTCATCCTGAGTCAGCTCGAGAGGCCAGCCTTATTTTCACCCTACGACCAGGCTGATCTCAGAGGAAGAGCTTCTCTGCTCCAGGAGCTGATTTTGTCACTCTCCATCATCCCCTGGGTCCTACACTCTTCTGCTCTTCAGTTTCTTATTTTTGCCTGATGATTGAGATGCTTGCAGAGCATACACCTGATGTTTCCTTTTAACTGAAATCATGCCCTACCTCAGCCAGCATTGATTTTTTTTTAAAAACAATGTTAACGAACACTCCAAGGATGACTAATTATATCAGAGACAGCAACAGGCTCCACATCCTCTGGAACCCGTCACATATACCTGTGTATGTCAGTGTGGGAACAATTTGGAAAACGGATTTAATGCCAGCCTTCAGAAGCCTTTGGCTCTGAACACAGGTTATGGGCTTGACACTTTGCTTCCCAAACATTTAGAAAGTTCAGGGCAATCAGGACTACCTTTGAGACAAACGACAGACTGAGAATGCAGGAACCATATCTTTCTCTATGCACAAACCCTGCACATGAGCCTATGGAGTCCACATGAGGTCATGAAGTCACCAGAGAGCATGGCAAGACACAGGGCTGCAGGAGAATTGCTGAAAAGCAATTCAGCTTGAGGCTGAAGTTGAAGCAGGAACAGGACAGGTCACTGGGGTCCCTGATGCCACTTAAGCCCCATGCCACAGACCAGAAGGGACCAAGGGTAAAGCAGTACAGAGGACAGGTCTCCAGCTTCACAGATTTCATGGAGAGGCCCTAGATTCTGCAGATACCAGGTAGTCCAGCTGTATCCATCTCAGAGCATCTGACCCCACACTTACATACATTTCCAGCTTCTGTAGCATTTCTGTGTCTATACAATTCCTGCCGTCTGCAGAAGTCACACAGCAAGGGAGGCTCAAACTCTTGGGCCTTTCTCAGCACATGACATTGGGTCAGAAGTATGACAGAAAAAAAAAAAAGGAAGACTCCACATTATGTGTTGTCCTGATCTCCTTCTCCTGCTTTCCAATACACAGCTCATAAGCCTTCATGTATCGCTCAATAGCTGGTCACCAAAGACTCACTCTCTGAGATCTCAGGGAGAGAAGTGTCTACCTGAAAAACAAATAGTGTATCAAAAAAGAAAAACTATCTTGGGGGTGTGTGGAGAAAGTATAGATGTCTAGAAACAAGACGTTAGAATAGAATTGTGTGGCGCCGGGGAGTTAGCTCAGTGGTTCTGCAGCCTGCCTTGCAGGCGCAAGGTCCTGAGTTCAATCTCCGGTAAAAAAAAAAAAAAAAAATTGTGTGGCACAAGAAAGTAAAGATGTCTTGTTTGACAAATCCCAGTGATTGATTAACAGCCAAAGGCAGCCAACTGAAGACGCGACAAAGTCCTACGGCTGGCCATAAATTGGTAAACAGGATTCTACGGGTTTTTAAAAAGAACATATTGTGATCTTTTAAAAAACCAAAGCAAGCAAACCGAAAAGCCCGAAGAAAGTGTGCCACTAGTCTCCTTGACAGCTCAGATGGAACCGAGACGCAGGTGGAGGATTAGAATAAACTCTGCGCCGTTCTTTCACTAGGTCTAATGAGCCCACAAATTATGTTTGGTCCAGAAAAAAAATAGGAGTTATTAGTATACGCACCT
The DNA here is from genome assembly GCF_000247695.1 of Heterocephalus glaber. The sequence continues at coordinate 1,330,095 of NW_004624846.1, forward strand.
TCCTTTTCCACTTTAATATTCTACACATTCAGCAAGAGTTCTTAGTCCAGCGGCTTCCCGTACGGCCTAAACAAGATCCTGGGTGCCTCTGGGAGATCTTGCAAATGCCCCTCAGTGGAGCGAGGGGTGAGGCTGCTCTAAGTCACCCAAAGGTGGGAAGCACCTCGCTTTTACTTATTTATTCTGGAGGCGGCTATGGCGGAGGCCGGGCTTGGACCCGGCTGGGATGGTGGTGGTGGTGGTCGCGGCGGAAGTGGGGGACGGCCGCACTCTCCTAGGGTGGACCCCCACCATCTACTTCGCGTCCCCTTCCAGGCCCTACCCCGCCGCCGCGGGCCCCGATCTCAAGCCGCTGGCGCCCTCGTCTTCCGCAGCCCGGCCCGCGGCCCCCGACCCTAGCCAGGCTGGGGACCGACCCCACCTGTCCGGCCACGCCTCCTCCCTACCCCCGGACAAACTACGAGGCCGGGCTGCTCGGCCCTGGAGGTACCGTCACCTTCCCTTCCCCCGCTCTTCCATCCACCCTCTGCGCTCAACCCGGGGAGCCTCCGTGGCCACCGCCTCGCTCCTCAGCCATCCCGAAATCTACAGGGCTGCTTCTGGCACCATACCCGAAGGGCTGAGCCTTCCAGGACGGCTGTGCAGCCCGCCCACTGGACCCCACCTGTCCACCACCGTTGGCTGGTGTGCGGACACTCTCAGAGGCGATTCGCTGGAGCTGCTGCCGCTCGTCCACAGGGGCGCAGATCCCTCCGGGTGCTGGAGGGGTCGAGAGTCAGGCGGAGCTGTTTGAGCCTTCAAAGGCCTAATCGCTCCGCCCTGGATTCGGATTCTGGGTTTATTGATTGAATTCGGCTGCCGCGGAGAGGACGGAGCAGGTGGTGACTCAAACGCTGCTTTTTATTTCTGGCTCCCTCTCGCTTCCCAACGCGCGAGTTTTCTGCGAGTTGGCGGCCCTGTTAGAGACCCTGGTCTCTGGCGGAGACGCCGGCCGAGTTCCCGTGGGCAACGTCGCGGAACCAGGGCCGCGCGGTCGGGAAGCGCCCTCCGCCTCGGAGTTTAGGGAGCAGCGCGACTGTTGCCCTTCCAGTTTGAAAGCCCTGATTCCCTGACCAAGAAAGAAGACGTCCTCTTTCCCCTAGTTCCAAATCATTCTATCTGATTGTGCTTAGGCAGCAGTTTGAAATTTGAATCGGATTTCATAGAAAAAAAAATAAATTGAACATTAAGGTTTATTAATAACAATTAAAATGATAATGGAAAAACTGTATTGGAGCAAGCCCATGGACAATGAAAATAGAGGAAGGGTGGCATTTTATCTTACAGGTTGGTGACACCAAATGACCATCCTGCAGTCAAGTACAAGAAATTCTAGGATCGTTACAAGGGATTAATGAGGGGAAGAATATGAATAAAATATATTAAACACATTAAAAACAAAGATATCTCAAAGTAGGCACTAATTACAAAAGGAAAACTTTAGCGAGGTGTGGTGGTATCTGTTCTCAATAAACCTTCAAATACATCGATTCTTTCTTCAGAAAACTATACAAATGAGTTTTCTCTATGAATACTCCAAACCGATTTCTTTAATGTGCACATATTTCAGTCTAACCCCAGCAACTCTTTGCATATCATAATGACCTTTTCCCTCTACAATCTATACAGGCAGAAATAACCCAATACATACAAGCATCTGGCCATGAACTCATGCTTAAAACAAACCCGTGGCTACAGACACCTGGAATCTTGCTACACAGTATTTGGCAAGCTGATGAAGTCCTTCTTAGCTATTATTTATACTTGTAGTTGGTAACTCAGAACAACCCATGAAGAATATCCACAATGATGTGAAGTTGTGTATGACAATGTTTTCTGGGAAAACACTAATAACTCTGAATAGGGGGACACAATGTAACATGACACTTTGATCAGAACATACCCCAAAATGGACATGCTGGCTCTTCTATCTGCAAATTGATTCTCCATGTCTCCATTTTACCCAAATCATAAATACACATGATTCAGGTCTCATTTAAATATTACCACTTCCAGATAGATGTCTCTCTCAATCCCCAGCATGATATTTCAACATTGCTAAACATTTATGGACACCTAGCTTACCTTCTCACACTTTATTCAATCTCTCATGCTCAGTGTGAGAGAATTTCTCAGTTTGAACCACGAGAAGCTGATGGCACAGAAGAACAATGTTCACAGTCATTCCTGTCTCTCAGCATGTATGTTTCCAAATCAAATGAGCATGAAGCTCATAGTGGTGGCAATATGAGAAAATTTTTATAAAGGGCAAGGTGCTGTGAGAACATAAAAGAAGGGAATGTGAACCTCACTAGGTTAGTAAATGGGGTGGCATTTTACTTGGAGTAGTTTGAATGACACAAAGGAATTTTCCAGGCAATGTTGAAATAACCTTGATGTAAGACAAAGTAGTTTGAAGAAATGGCATGTGAGTATGCTGACTATGGAGAGAGGACAACATTAAACATTTTCTGAATGTAGATCATTGTTATGGCTTGTCTTTAGATGTCCCCCTAAAGCTTCATGTGGTCTTGGTGGGGCTTTTTCCAAGGTTGCTGAATCAAGAGTGTGTGCTTGATTCATGGTGAAATGCTTGGCCCGCAGGCACTATGATTAAGGGTTTGAGTGCTACCTGCCCTTTGGAGTTCACAACTTGCCACAATTTCCAAGGATCCTGAAAGTGGAACTATCGGATTTAATGTTTGCCCTGATGGATTTTAGACTTACTTTGTTCCCATTTCTTCTCCCTGCTTGTAACTTTTAGAATGGAAATATCTATCTTGAGCCATTGCATATTGGAAATGTTTAACTTTCTTTTTATTTGTATAGGGGCTTTCAGCTAAGAATTTGCCTTAAATCCGAGAGGAGACTTTGGACTTTGACTTTACAGCAATGCTGAAACTGTTAGGACTTTGACAACTCTTGGAGATGGACTAAGTGCATTTTTGCTGAAAGTTATGGTTTGGGTTTAGATGGACCCTCAAAACCTGATGTGGTCAGAGGTGGGGCTTTTTTTGGAGATGGCTGAATCTAGAGTGTGTGACTGATTCGTGGTGCAATGCTAGGCCTGTGGGCACTAGGACTAAAGGTGCGAGTGCTAACACCCGAAGTAGTCTGAATAAGATAAAAGGGGCAAGAAGACACTGTCAAGATTCTCTTGTTGCTTTTACTGTCTTCCACCACCATGAACTGTTGCCCCTCTCCCACCCTGCCTTGGAGCTCGACAATTATGGACTGAAACCTCTATCAACCGTAAGCCAAATAAACCTTTCCCCCTTTAACTTTGGGTGTTGGGTATTTTGTCTCAGCAACAAGAGAAAAGTAACTAAGACAACCATGAAGGAACATGAAGGCTCTAACAAAATAATTCCTCTCATATTTGCAGAGGCCCAGGAAAATGTTTTGGCATCATTCAGGTTGAAGGGAGATTTTAGGTGGAATAAGGGGGCCTTTTGCTTCAATTCCCCTTAAGTTTCAGATAGGTTTAGGCAGCCCTGCCAATGGATGTTTTAGAAAACAGAACATCATGTATATTTTCTCTCACCAGAAGAAATCTGTAAAAGGACTGAGAGAGTGGCAGGTTTCTGGTCAATAAAAAAAATTACTATCCCTGAGTGTCTCTTTATTGATAATTCAAGTACACAAGGGCTCAGGTTCAGCTCTCTCCACAGATAGGAGGTGGGTTACAGGAAGCATCATGCAGTTTCCTAACACACCTAATTCTTCTTGTTCATGCAGTACAATATTTAATGATTTGATATTGATGGAGAATCTGTATACAATCTTAAAATTCAACTATTTTTGTTTTCCCTAAGCTTTCTTTTCTGTGAAAAGTACAGGTAATATAGGGCAACTAAAGAACTTTTCATTGTCTATTATAGTTTATTTCTAGATGTTCCCCAAAGCCTCATATGCTCATAAGTAGGAGTTTTGGGAGGCAACTTGATCACAGGTTTGATACTTATCTCTGAATTAGTACACTGATGTGTTTTACCACTGATGTGATATTTGGAGGTGAAGCTTCAAGAGAAGAGGTAGGTTACTGTAGGTGTGCCTGGGAAGGGTATATACTTCTTGTGAGACCAAAGTGAACCTAAGAAACGCCATCTTGGCCTGTGAGTGAACTCTCCTCATACCCCTCCCCTTACAGAGTGCTGGAATTCCCCACAAGATAGCCACTCGCTCTGCTTCTGTAAACATGCTTTATCACTCCCTCGGAACAGATGGTGCCTGGTGCCTCCCTGTAACCACCGAGCCCTGTAGCCACAGCATGTCCTATCTTGACAAGATAGATGGGTTGAAAAAGAACTGGGTTGTGAAAGATACTTGGCAGCTAGCTGAAGGACATATTGACCTCTCCCTGAACTTCTTCGTTTGAGTTATCTATAAAAGCTGTGCTGTCCCCTGCTTCTGGGCTTCACTTCTCCCAGAGGGTGGAGTACATGCTCGTGAATAAACTCCTTTTAGTTTTAACTCTGTCTTTGTCCTGGTGTTTGGTGATTTCCTGGCTCACTTGGCGTAACACTTCTCCTCCCTTGATCCTCTCTGATTCCTTTCTTTCCATGCTATGAGGTCGTTGTCCTCTGCCATGCTACCCTGCCTTGGAGCCATGGACTGAAACTTCTAGAAACTGTGAGCCAAAGCAAAACTTTGGGTTGTGGGTGTCAGGTACTGTGTTACACCAACAAGAAATTAACTAAGACAATGTCTCAGTGTAGAGAAATGTTATCATTTTCCACCAAATCAAGAATGTGGTTCTTGTTATAGATGATGCACATGAATCCACTTGTTTAAACAGGCTCTTTTGTTGTGAAAAGAAAAGTTTATTCCAGTGAACAGAGACTAAAATCAGGGGCAAAAATCAGAATAAGATTCTAGCAGCTAGCAGGGAAAGAAAACCATGCTTATATAGATTTTGGGGAAGGGGTTATAATCATAAGAAATGTTATTTCTTGGATGCTCAAGGACAGTCTGCTCAGCTGTGTAGACAATCACTGGATTTCTTGGCTCCAGAGGGATTGTATACTTCATTTTGTATCCATTTGTCCTATTTACTGAGAGGTTGCTATTGTTTGCTGAAAGCACCCTGATTGCTAGGATTGATAGGACATTTGTTTAGGCCAGGAATGACAGTTTTGCACAATTTCAAATCCCAAAAGAGATCTAATATCATCTCATATCTCAGAGTAGTAATCTGGCCAACCTCACTTAACCAGCAGTAAGAGAAAGTGAGGTGGATTAGGAGGCAATTATCTGACATATGGGCTCTCATGGAAAAGTGCAGTTCTTGCCTTGTGGAGAGCCATTCTACATAATTTTTTTGGAAAATCATTTCATAATTAAATTATGATTAAGATTGTCTAAGGCTTAATCTTGCCTGTGGGCCAGGTTTCCTGTGGAAATGTAACTCCATTGGCTTCTGATCATAGCTGAGGCCTCAATGGTCCTGTGATGTTGTGACACTCAAGGGCAAGATTACTTCAGATGAAGACATCCTGGTTCTTTGAGAACCGACGAGTAGTAATAAAAAATGAGAAAGGTTTCACCTGAGGAAAGGTGCACCTACTATTGTAAGAGTGTTTTGCTAGGGCCTGGGATTTAGCTCAGTGGTTCCGCTGCCTGCCTCGAAAGCAAAAGGTCCTGAGTTTGATCCCCGGTACCAAAAAAAAACAAACAAAAAAAACGAATGCTTTGTTTTCTTCACTGCCTTCATCAATATAAGATTACCGCCACCCTCTGAGTTACTTAAGTCATCCAACACTCCCTCCAATTATTGTGTGCACACAATAAATAATTACTAGCTCTGAGTATCTTTTGTCTTTGCCTACTCTGAGGTACTGACCTCCCAGGCCCTTGTGTATTATGAAAGTTTGTCTTTCTTTCTTTCCTTAGCCCTCGCCACCCCCTTTTCTAGGCAGATCAGAGGATTAATTGGCCTCCAGTATTACCTCCCACTTGAAAGCACATTTGTGATCCACTTTCAGGAAGAGTCTACTGAGTCCATTAAGAAAACCATAGAAGCTTTGAAAAGCCAGGAGTAAAGTCCTTAAATACAAGTATACCTCCTTCGAGGTGAGATTGACATCATGGGGCAGAGACTGATCCAGAAGTTCCTGAGTTATAATTTTATCATTTCAGCTCCATCCCTGCTGGAAGAGCTTTATTTCTCTTGTCAAGCTTAGCTCAGTGGGCCCACAATGGATCATGACCCAATAATCGATGAAGGTGCAGGCTGTCTGAACTACCCAATCAGGTGGGCTGAGGGAGGAGGGCTCTTCCTGTATCTCGGCACCAAAGTGAACACTCTGAGGGCATTGCTGAGAGCACCTACCTGACTAGACCACCCTTTTCTGTAACTTCTATTGGCTGTGGCAGTACACTGTGGTCTTTTTTCCTGTGCATGTGCTACGGTCCTTAATTGTGGGAATCAGCATGAATTTGGAGACAGCTTTGTCCATTTCAACAGTGATGTTTTGCTGTGTGTCAGTGTTGTGCCCAGATCACGAAGTCCCCAAAGACCACCAAGGAGCCGATTCCGATGTAAACACACGAGGGTTGTTTATTCAAGCTAGAGCAGGGGCACTCAACTGTCACCGACGCAGCAGATCAGGATTGAGAGCCCCGAATTCCAAATCAGCAGGGTTTTTATTGTGGCTACTGCAAGGTTTGGGGATGTTCCATTTAGCAGTTACATGATTGGTTGATATTTAGCAAGCATGGGGGGTTGAGGGGTGGCTACATGTAGAGTTTATGGGAAAAAGGAACAATCAGCACATTGACAGAATGTTCTATAGATAATGGGCCCGGGAGCATCTGTTTTCTGGGCAGACAGAGGATTGAGTTAGGAGCTGTGTCTCTTTTTTTATCTGTTGTCCCACAGCAAGGACATTTTATCATTAGTTTATGGGCACAAAGGAGACTAGGGGAATAGTTGACTTCAGTGAAGTGGAATTTATGTCAAGGCCACTTTACTGTCTTATATTTAAGATGGAGTCAAACTTTAAAATGGAGTTAGTTAGGTCTCACATCAGTTTTCACATTGTGAAATATTCAGTATATGAACACATCGAGGCAAGTGTACACAGATCATGTAGCATGTAGCATATCTATTCTCTGTCAAATGAAACAATTCTTTTCCTGGATTGTCTATTCCTATCACACTTGATTCAACATTCAGCTATTTATTCTACAATACCCACTGTGCTAAGACCTTAGCATGCTTTCAAGGGTGACAGAGGCGAGACAGATACTTTCATTATATTTTAATATTTCAAACTGAAAGCAGATGAACATAGACCAAGGCAACTCATAATAGGGATCATGACAATAGTATGAGTACATTGTGGACAAGATAATATCAAATGGTGAATGATTTCCTATGAGAAATAGAGGCAGAGAGAAAAACTTACCTCAGAGGACAGATTAAAGTCATGGGGGGCCAGGGATTTAGCTCAGTGGTTTGGCCACCTGCTGTGCAAGTGCAAGGACCCAAGTTCAATCCCCAGTACCAAAAAAAAAAAAAGTCACAGGACATGAGCCAGACATGTTACCTCTGGTCCTGCTCAGAGTCAGGTGCACACCCAGACCCTCAGGTTATTCCCCATATGAGATAATGTTTGGGAGACCTCCCCCAATCATTAGATATTTTAGGGGAGATGTTAGACAACTAGGAGATATTTATATAGCCTTAGAGTTGCAAACATTAGGTAAAATCTTTTCATAAATTAATGAAACTGTCTTAGAATGAACCCCCATCCCTATGGGGAACCCAACATATCCCTTTTGACCAGGAGATTCAGTTTGAGTTAAAGATTGGAAAACGATACCCCTGCACCCTATTTGACTAGAGCCATATACTGTTGTGCTTGCAACCCTCACAGCTGTCAACGTTACAGGTATTATCCTGTGGGGTACATCATAGTTGAATAAAAAGACCCACTGCACAGAGGTCCCGGATACCTGGACTACACACCCAGACCCCAAGAATCCCCTCAGGACCTGACTTAGATGGAAGACCTCAGGACTCAACTTTGCCTCAGAGACAACACCAGCAGACAACAGCCCTGCTCTAGTCACACCAGGAGCTGAGTAGTCTATGCATGGCTGAAGCCCGAGGACACCATTCATGGGAAATAGCTGGAGTCACTCTACTAAAACTGCCATGCCTTGGACTTCTTAACACCAGAAAAAAAGGGGGAACTTGCATTTTTCTTGGGGAAGAGTGCTGTTTCTCTGTTAAGAAAATAGGGGTCATTCATCAAGCTGTAAATGGTCTCCAAGGTAGCTGCCAGCTCCAGGAACAATCCCAAACCAGTGGGTTTTGGAGTTTCTCCTGGGATAACTAGACAACATGGTTTGCCCCTCTACTTGGAACTCTGGTCCTCATCTTTCTGTTGCTAATGATTGGCCTTTATCTGTTCAGGTGCCTCATAGAGTTCCTACAAGAGCAAGTTCAGGCTCTCACAAGACAGTCAGTATGACAATTACTGGTGAGACCTCACCTAAACTTTGACCCTGTAGCTACTAGTGATGCCCTATGAGGCTATGTCTAAATAGGGCCATCAAAGGGAGGAAATGGTAGAGAAGTGCTATACAATAAGACAGGCCCTTGTCTTGCTTCCATTTTTTCCCCACAGAATGTTTTGTTTTGGAAATGTAAGTTTGTGCTGCTGGGTTCCTGCCCAATGTATCAAAATGGTTTGTGACTGTTTGAACTGTGTGTCCTTTCAGGAATGTTCTGTTAAACTCTGCCCGCTTTCAGGAATGTTCTGTAACTCCACCCCCTGCTTCAGTGAGCTGCTCATCTGCCCTGTAGATCCCTACATAAGGAGGCTCTCATTTCTGGTAGAGTACTCAGACTCCTCTGAGCCCACTGGGGCTCACCAGTGTAATAAAGATTTTTTTTCCACCTCTCCAACTGATCATTGGATTTTTCAGTGAGTCAAGCCACACAGGATAGACTTGGGATACATGGCCCCTCAGTTCATTGTCCTCTCTCCAAATAGAGGAAATCACAACCTGGCAATATTTTTGGCCATCAAACACCAGGTGTGAATGACCAGGGAGCTAGTCCCTCCTCTGACCCACTCATTCATTCTTAGATGCTGAGCAGATAAACAAGCAATTATTGCCTGTGTTTTGACTCTTCAATATTAGACTCTGAGCATATCTGAGTCACTACTGAAAGCCTGCAGTTTATCACAAGAAAACTGGGACAATCATTTGGCACACAGCACAGTGGTCTGCTTTGAGTCTGTACTCAGCACCCTGGGCTCTCTTGAGCCTACAGTGAGCTCTCACTGCCCTTTTCTCTCCTCTGAGCATCAACAAGACTGAGTGTGAGTTCTGGGAGCCCACAGCACCCTCCATATACCAGGAGCCTGTCCTACAGACACAAAAATTCATTAGGTAACCAGCATTGATCCTTAATAAGAAGGCATCCACAACAGGATTTTTAGAAGCAAAAAGGCACCACACCTTCCCTTGTCCAGCTTGAACAGCTGCAAGAAATGGGACGATGGTTAGAGGCCTCCTTGAATTGAGTGACCTCCATACAAATTAACAGATAATAAGGAGGACCAATAGGAATGTGACTTGTAAGATTAAAGACTTCTCTGGCGCCTGCCTCACAAGCGCAAGGTCCTGAGTATGATGCCTGGTACAAAACAAAACAAAACAAAACAAGATTAAAGACTACTGGCCTGGGATGGAAACACTGATTTGCCAATACATAGAAACTTTGTTCTCTCTCTCCTTTTCTTTTACTTTTTCTATATTATTGGTATATTTTTTATTTTTCACCTTTTTTTGCTTTTTGTAGAGGTTACAGTTTAAACACCTACTTTCATCTCTCTCCCATTTTAACATTACTTTGATTTATATACTTGAACTGGCCTTCCTTTTACTCTCTCTCCACTTTCTTTTCACGCTTTCTCTCATAACTAGTTCCCTTAGTATTTTTTCTTATTTTCTTTTTCCCTAGTTTCATCTCCACTCCTGATTACTTAACTTTCTCCTTGGTAGTCATATCTGTTACTCTTATCTAATACCACTCACTTCCCTTTACTTCTTAAATGAACTTCCTACATCAATTTACTGCAATCCTCCGATGTATCACAATTTTTTATTCATACTCTATTTCTATTACTCTTTTTTCTTCATATTTTTATGCCTATACTGTGGCAAACTAGGTGTGAGGACTAAGGCCTGGGTAATCTCTCTTTGGGACATAGGAAGAAATAGCAAGATGCTCCTCCCTCAGGATACATCAAAGAACACTGGTTCCAGCCAGTGCCAGGGAGAAAGTCAACTGCTGCTGGACTCTGATTAAAGAAAATACACATTCAGGTGCAGTCTACAAATAATGAGAACCTGAAATATCTCCCTGAACCCTGGGTTGCATATTTGCTTGCTCTTTGTATGAGCCTAATAAAACTGAGAAGCAATGCTATTTATTTAAGGGCTCTTTGTCTACTAGAAGCAGGCGTTCCCTGGCCCTCTCTTTCAAATTATCTTAGTATCTTGTGTCTTTAATTCTGTTTGCCCCTTAATCAGGACAAACTCATAGGCTGGGTCCTACAAGTAGTACCACAACAGGGACCTGAAAGAGGAAGGACTACCTGAGTGGAAGATTTAGAGGACAGTGATAAGCAACTCTACAGCAGGGAGGAAAAAAAGTCTGCTGCTGAAAAGTAAGTCTACTAGAAAAATTTTCTAACCAGGTAATGGACAGAATTTGTCTGTTGAGGGACAACTTTATGTTCAATTACTTAAAATGTTATGACAGTCTGGAGCGCAATTTAGTGTTCAATTACTTTCAAGAATGTTACAAGAAATAATAAAGTACAAACCTTGGTTCCCTCAGACCAGGACCTTAGATTTAGATAACTGAGATAAGATGAGGATAATTTAAAAAGAGCACATTCTCAGGGATCAACCATGTCCCCAGAGACTTTCTCTTCCTAAGGTCTGCACAGTGCTCTGGTCCCTTGCAACAAGGGAAAAGGCTCAATCCAGCATCCTGGAGAAAGAAAATAAAGATGAAGAGGAGGACCATAGGCCTGTCTCCCCTCCTTCTTCACTGTCCTTTAATAAAGATGTCTGCACCCTTTATCAAAAAATGGTTAGACAAGCTGCACTAAATGGAGAACACTTCAGAATCTGTGCATTCCCAATCATGCTTTGTCCTGATCCTAATAACTCCCACTAGATGATCCACAAGCACAGTCCCCTAGGATACAAGTTGTCAAGAGAGCTAAAAGCTAGTATAATGAATAATGAGGTAAAAGGGCCCTTCACCCTAGGGCTGCTAGAATCTACACTTGGAGCCATGCAACTGGCACCCCTTGATATTAAACATTTGGCTCACTTGTGCCTCTCAGCCAGACAATATCTAAATTTTAATGTTAATTATCAAGAACTTGCTGCTGATCAAACTCAACAAAACCATGCAGCCAGAAGGCCCAAGATTATCATAGGGACACGTTGCTAGGATAGAGACCACTATACCTGTGATACCCTCCTCTCGTGATAGCCAGCCTGACTGTAAAGAGTAATTCTGGGTGGTTGCCTTCCCCTTCCCCCTTGGGAGTCCTCTCAGTTAATGCATGACAGACTGCCGCATGCTGTGTGAATCTGCAAATACTTTATCTTTACTGCCTTGTAAACAGGATGCCTGTTTAAGTCTGGAACTATGTTACCTTTACTACCTTGTAAACAGAATACGCCCCCGCCGCCCCGACGCCCCGCCGCCCCGCCGCCCCGCCGCCCTGCGTGACATTGTTTTAATTAAACTGTGAAACTGCCCCGACCCCCACTGACTTAGCAAAGCTCTGCACCTGTAAAATTCTGCTCGTGCTCCACCTCTCCTGAGCCCTCCCCAATAGAAGAGCCCTTAAAAGTACCCTGCAAACTTCCTTTCCTTTGTTGAGAATTTTTGGCATGAGCCATTCTTTAGCTGGCTTTTAACAAAGGACTCTATTCAATTCAGAGTGTGGCACATCTCTATAGTTCCAACTCACCTGGTCCTGTAACACTCCCACAGGATTGACTGGGCAAATAATTGATTCTGAGCTTGCTCCTATTGAATGGCAATTTAACTAAATTACCAAGAGCCTCTAAATGTATATGAATCATATGGCCAAACTCAAACATCAGTCTTGAAGCCCAGTCATACAGCTTTTAGAACATAATCTCCATAGGATTATAATACCCATAGGCACGATTCAGCATGCTTCACTCTTACAGAATTCTCTCCCCTGGCAAATCACTTCTGCAGACCATTTGGAAGAAACTGATAATCACTTCCCCTCAGATAAATTTCTGCAACTTTATCAGCAACATCTTTTTGTGTTACCCAAATTAATAAGCACTACTCCTATACCCTCTGCCTAGACATATTTCACTGATGGGTCTTCCACCTATTACACACACCAAAGTCAGGAGAAAATAGTAAATCATAATCTCTCAGCTCAACATTCAGAACTGATGGCTGTTATAAGGGTCCTTGAAAAAATTCAAGATATCCCCACTAATAGCATATGTGACTCCACATATGTTGTCAATGTTATCTCTTAACTTGAAGCTGCCACAATTAAAAGCACTTTATATCCCCTGCTTCTTAACCTTTTTGTTCACTTACAGTAGGCTATTTGAAATTGAACGTGTCCCTTTTGCATTACCATATTCATGGACATTCAGGGTTACCAGGACCCTTATTTGAAGGAAATCAAAAGGCCAATGTACTCATCACCTCCATATTCCAACAAGCAAAGGTATTGCACTAGTACTTTCATCAAAACACCCATGCATTTAACATGACCTTTAAATTCTCTAGAACTCAGCCTCACTCTACTGTACAGTCTTGCCCCACATGTCAAACAGCACCATCTATTCCTTCCAAAGGATGTAACCTTCACAGTCTCCAAGCCAATAACTTATGGCAAATAGACATCACTCACATTATTAGGAAAACTCCAATATGTTCACTTTAGCATTGACACCTTTTGACATTTCAAGCATGTTACATGCCACGCAGCAGAGTCTGCTGAACATGTACAATACTGCTTATCTGCATTTGCAAAAATGGGAGTCCTTCCAAAAAATAAAAACTGATAATGGCCCCACTTACCTCAGTACCTCTTCCCAACACTTCTTAAACGTGTAGAATATCAAACTCTCTACCCGCGTCCCTTATAATCCACAAGGACAAGCCATTGTTGAGCAAGCACTTCTGAACCTTAAATGGCAATTACAAAAACAAAAAGAGAGAGTACCCTAGACATACAAAACACAATTCTCTCTTGACCTTGCCAACTTTACTTTTAATTTTTAAAATTCAAATGCAGAAGGATTAACCCTGGCTAAGTTACACTGTAAAGGAAAAGTGTTCTGAAGAAAAAGCATGAGTTATGTGGAGTTCTCCAGAAATGGGGAAATGGGAAGGTCCAGTCTCATTATTAACATGGGGATGAGGTTATGCTTATATTGTTTCAGGAGATGGAAAAGTGGTTTGGGTGCCCTCCAAGAATGTATGGTCATGGAGAGGTACAATGGATATGACCTGTGTTGGAGTCCATTACTCCTCATTCACCCAGTTAAGGCATTCACAGCTTTAAACCTGGAAGACTGAAAAGAGCATCAAGCATTAAACTCTACCCAAGCTGCCAAACCTATTACATGGGGTCAAAGAAGACTATTCCAAAAATGCAGAATATACTGCAAAGACAAGGGCAACCAAAGACTCCAGGCAATCTGTTCACATTATGGTCACTGTCATTGCCTGTACTGTATGTATATGCATGGGGAGAGGGAAATTCTACTGGGCATATATACTTAATCCTTCTTTGTTGAAGCCTGTTACATGGTAGGATTTTCCTCCTGATATATATCATAATCAACTAGAATGGGTTCCAGGCTTTTTGTGGTGCCTTATTTCACAAATACTAATGCAAGTATAAATTATACTGCCAAATTTGATGCACCCCCACTATGTGTGGAACATAATAATATGAACATCGCTCAGTGCCCAAGATTAATGCCTCAGTTCTGGATGGCTTATCATGGATCCCAGCTCATTCTCATATGACTGAGATCCATCAGTATATCTGAAGGCCAAACTAATAAATCTATGCCTGTGTCCCACCCTGTCCTGTATATACACCTTTGGCAGATATTGATGAACATGCTTCACCACCTTGGATTGAGGGCTGAGGAGATCTTGGGTGCCAAAAGACACTTGGGGATGCTCAAGTCATAGACTGGAGCCCACATGATCTCCTCAATGGTCACCATCAAAATCATTCAGAGTGACCCAAATTGTGATGGCACTGGTATCATTCCTTTAATGGCAACCGGAATCATTCAGCTATATATTCAGATGCTGAACCACACCTTGTTTGGCATGGTACCAAGTTCAGGACCCCTGGTCCCAGATTTGTAAGAGAAGACCAATGCAGCCTGATTCAAAGATCTTTATGGAAATTAGGATTATCTTTCTTTCATCTTTCATCATGGACAAAAATGACAATTTGGCCTGGTGCATTCAAACTGTCTCACTAACCCTTAATAGTTCTACTACCTTTACAGTATGAGTCTACAACCCTATGTATTTTTTAATGGAAATGATGAATATCACACCTCTAATTTTACATCCCAAAATTGCATATTAATGCATTGCATTTCCTCTGCTTCCACTAATCAAATGGTGCTTATTCTGGGGAGAATGCCTGGAGTATGGCTGCTTGTAAATTTGACAGAGCTCTGGGCAGATACAACGATGTATATTTTACAATCACTCTTCCATCATATGATCCATAGAAGCAAAAGAATGATTGGTGGAACTAGCGCCCTTAGTGCTTTACTTTACCTCTATAACTGTTTCTTCAATACCATTAAAAAGCAATACTCAAATGGCCCATTTTGTTAATAATTGGACCCATACTGCAGATAAAGCATAGGATTATAGCATGCCACTGATGGTAAATTGCAGTCTGAGGTCAGCATTTTGGCATCTACTGTCATGTGGTTAATGATCAATTAAAGAATCTACAATTACAACAGGGACTCCATTATCATTTCAGTGTTACACATTCTTGCATTACCCCCTTAAATTTGATAAACCTGCTCACCCTTGGGAGACAGTAAAAAGATACCTGCAAGGTGCCTTTAGCAGCAATCTTACCTTTGGTAAGGATATGCTACAAAACAAGTGCTTTCTATTACACAACAGATTGCTAACATTGATAACTGAGTCCAGGAGCAGTATTATGTTGCACAAGCTTTAGATAACTTGAACCCTTGGACTTACATGAAGTTCCACCTTGGGACATATATAGGATTACTGAGATTTCTAAGCCTTTGCTTGATTGTTCTGTTTGAGAGAAGATTAATCTCAATTAATGCTGACGCAGCTTCTGCAATTACAAAAACAAAAAGGGATGTGGGAAACTAAGTGTGAGGACTGAGGCCTGGGTTGACCTCTCCTTGAGAAATGAGGGAATAGCAAGCTATTCTTCCTTTACACTATGTGTCTGCATGCTGGTGCCAGCCAGTTCTAGGGATAAAGTCAACTACAGTTGAAGTCTGATTAAAGTAAATACACATTTGAGTGCAGTCAGCAAATTATGAGAAAGTGACGACCTTACCCCAAACTCTGGATCACTTCTTTGGGTAAACCTAATGAAAGTGAGGAGTACTGCCAGTTCAGGGCTCTTTGTCCACTAGATGAAGGAGTCCCCTGGCCACCTCTTTCAAATTATCTGTGTCTTTAATCCTCATTGACTCCCTCAATCAGGACAATCTAATAGGCTGGCTCTGACACCATATCACTTATACTTATGAATCAATGGGTAGTTAAATATATCTTACTACAGCTGAATACTGCTATATGGTGCAAAGGGATAAATTGCTCTATTAAGAGGATATATACTGTATGTAATTTTCTGATTTGTCACTACATTTTGTTATATAACTATAAATCTTGTACCAAGTTTAAAGGTGACCAAGTATTAGTTATTACAGTTTGTCATTTTACAGTCCGTGTTTGATACTATACTTCCTACTGATTGTACTCAGTTAGCCAAGGTGACATAGCTGATGTCATCAATTGATTCTCCTTGTATGCCAATACCTCAATTGTCTGGGGGCCATAAACAATAATGCAGCTTAGGTGCTAGGCCAAACAGGATGTAACCTCTCACCTCCAATAAACAGAACAGCTAGGATCATGGGGCAGGCTAAAAGGCCAAATGCCAGATAAGCCTAGAGGACAGTTCTAAAAAGTAGCCATACCTAAAGAGATCTTGATATTAGTAACAAAACTACCTACCTTAAGCAATTTACCAGTCTCAATGTGGGAAACAAATAAAAATACAAAAAAAGAAAACACAACAGCAAGTTGCAATCTAAAACACCCAATTCACCCAAAGAAGTCCATAGGACATTGAGGTGGAAGAAATCAAGAGCCTCCCACATTAATTTTATGAAATGGAAACAGCAGCAGCAACAAAGCACATGAATCAATACCTAGAAGAAAACAAATCAGAAATAATCACACAGGTTGCTAAAGAGATGATGACCATAATGAAAGAAATGATCAGTGAACCTAGAGTACATAGAGATGAAAAAAATACAGGAGCTTAGAGAAACCACGAATGCCCAACACAGGAAAGTACTAGATACCATGAAACAGATAAAAACATATCCAGGAGATTTAAAAAATTCTATTAAAATCATATGCACAGAATCACCCAATGTAAAGATAGAATATCAGGTCTAGAAGGGTTGTGGTTGGTGATCATCAAATGAAAGACATCTTGAAAACAGCAAGGGACCATTAAAAAATCCATCCAACAGCTGCTAAGCAATGCAAAGAAGAATAATAAAGATGAATTCAAACCAATGAAAAATCAGAAGACAACAAATGACATAAAAAACCTGTTCATAGAAAAATAGCAGAAAACTTCCCAAGCATAGGAAAAGAATTTGACATACAGATAATTGAGGCATATAGAACCCCAATTAGCCGTGAGAACAAAACCACACTGAGAAACATAATAGTCAAGATTCCAGAAATTGAACACAAGAACAGAAACAAATCACTAAAAAAGGAAAATCCATCAGGATCACAACATAATACTCAACACAAACCATTAAGTCAAGGAGAGCTTGGAATAAAGTATTTCAAAGAATAAAAGAAAAAAACCTCCAACTCAGATTGTTGTATCCTGTAAAACTGTCTTTCAAAATTGATGGAGAAATAAGATCCTTCCATGAGAAAGAATACCTGAAGAAATTTAGTACCACCAAACCAGCACTCCAAAAAGTTCTGGCGGATATTTCAGAAAAAGACAATAAATACACCAATTTTAAAAATCCAAAAGAATGAATCCACCAAGCAAGACAAGCAATTAAACAGAGGAGAAAGAAAGGGAATCAACAACAATAAAATGACAAGGATAAGTCAATACATATCAGTTTTAACCATCAATGTGAATGGTCTCAGTTCAGCAATCAAAAGAAACAGAGTGGCAGAGTTGATCAAGAAACAAGACCCAACAATAAGCCGCATATAAGAAACACATTAGGGCTGGGGATTTAGCTCAGTGGTTCCACTGCCTGCCTCACAAGCACAAGGTTCTAAGTTTGATCCTGGATACAAAAAAGAAAAAAAGAAAAAGAAAGAAAGAAACACATTTAACTCAAAAAGAAATCCAGACTGAAAGTTAAAGGATGGAAAACAGTATTTCATGTGACATGAACCTGGATAAAAACAGGGCTAGCTATTCTATTTGCAGTCAAAGTGTATTTCATGCCAAGACTGATCAAGAGAGAGGAAGAAGGCCACTACATACTTGTTAAAGAACAATCCATGAGGAATAGCAATCATAAATATATATGAACCAAATACTAGTGAAACCAACTATATTAAACAAAGACTAATGGATATGAAAAATCAGATAAGCACTAATAGTTATACTGGGGGACCTCAATATCCCACTGTTATAAACAGGCAGGTTAACACTATGGTGACATCAACATTTCCCATACTGGTAATAGGAAGAGATATACTGTTCCTACTCAGGGCCACTTTGACATTAGAAACTGTTGTGGGACTGCATAACCTTTGCCCCTTTTTCTCTAGCCCCATTGTGATTAAAATGTGAGTTAATGGATGGAGATGCTTGTTAGTCTAGGGACGCTAGATCCTCCAGCCCCATTGTGATTAAAATGTGAGTTAATGGATGGAGATGTTTGTTAGTCTAGAGATGCTAGATAGGGATCTGTAACTGCCCTAGGGTCCCAGAGTAAACTACTCAACTCTTTGTTTATCCAGAACTGATATTCCAGGCATTACAATTGTTAGAACAAGCTACAGATGTCTGCTAACCATCAATATGTGACAGTCGACCACTAACCTTTGTCCCCTTTTCTTTGATATGTTAACTTCCCCCTCAACCCCCTATAAAAACAGCCTCAGATTCTGAGCCAGTTGCCTCTCTGAGCTATTTTGCTTCGGGAGTGCCGTCTGGCCAGACTAATAAAGGTCTGTTTTCCCAACATGGCCGGTGTGTTCCTTCCCGGGTGGTCTTCGCTGTAGTCAGCTCCTTGGAACATTTGGTAAGGCCTTGGTCTTACATTCTGGAGGCACCGCTGGGATCCCTGGGTGTGCTTCACTATAGTCAGCTCCTCAGAGTGTTTGGTAAGGCCCTTGGTCTTACACTGTGGCAACCCATGTCCTAGGTACTAGGGACTTAGGCAGCCTATCTCCATGGGGCTCAATGTCTCTTGTCAGGAGTTGATCACCAAGCATGATACAATGGCACCCCAGGAAGGGCTGTCAATGCCACAGTAGTCATAATGCAGCTATAAGACCCTACTCTGTATCCTCACAAGACAGCATTACCTTAAGAAACTAAAATAGGGATAAATCTCATTATATATGTTTTTGGCTACAGGGTTACTAGTGCCTTGCCAGTTCCAGTGCAATACACTCATTTTAACAATAGAATCAGTGACCATTTGTACCTATTCCCCCATCAGTGGATAATATACACTTTTGTCATAGATCCCAGGAGACACTAAATAGTTCCCTGTCCTTGATCTCAAAGATGACTTCTTTTCTATACCTGTGGATTCTAATGCCAAATTACTTTTTTGCCTTTGAATGGAAATATACCTAAATAGGTTTTTCACAATAATACACTTGGAATGTCTTCCCTCAGGGTTTAGTTACCCCCACTTGTGAGCACAGGCTTTAGCTCAAGACCTGAGAGATTTCAAGTTCTAAAAGGGAGGCCTATTATAAGACATAGATAACTGCGTTTATTGCCCCACTAAGGTGGTGGTTGATAAAAAACAATTAAAACTCAATTTTCTAGCAAAAAGGGGTTGCAATTTATCTCAAAATAAGATACTGATTTCTCAACAAAAGGTGACATATCTAGGATGTATTTTAACTCCAGGACAAAGACAAGTGTCCCCAAGAAGGAAAGAGGCAATTTGCTGTCAGTGTCTAAACAGCAGCTGAGAGCTATCTTGGGAGTGGTAGTCTTTGCCACATATGGATACTCCACTTCAGAATAATAGACAAACCCCTATAAGAGGCAACTCAGGGGCCAGAACCTAAAGCCTTATGAACAGTAGCTACTCAAGAAGTCTTTAAGGCCTTCAAATTGGAACAGATATAAGTGCTGGCATTAGGAGTCCAAGTCTTAACTAAGCCTATTTTTCTCCTCATGGATGAGAAATAGGAAGTAGTTTGGAGAGTGGGACTCAGCATCTACACCTGGAGAAGTGACCAGTTGCCTACTTTTTTTTTGGTACCAGGGATCGAACTTGGGTCCTTGCACTTGTGCAGCAGGTGGTGAAACCACTGAGCTAAATCCCCGGCCCCCAGTTGCCTACTTTTTCAAGTGACTAGATGGAGTGACACGGAGCTGACCTCACTGTTTGTAAGCAATAGCTACTTTGGCATTTTTAGTCAAGGAAACTTCTAAGATAACCTAGGGACAAATGCTCTTAGTTCTAACCCCACACAAGGTTAAGGCTCTGTTGAGTTCGAGACATTTATGGATCACTGGAGAAAAGCTCACTAAATACCAGGCCAGTCTCATAGAAAACCCAGATGTCCCTCTTCAGTCCTATACTGTTTTATGCCCAGCCACCTTACTCCCAAATAAACAACAGATAGATCATGAGTCTGACAAAAGAAATCACCCAAAATTGTGCCAGGTGTCTCAATTTGAGGGACCAAGGTTTGATAGGGATGGCTGGCACATGACTCATGGTGGCAGCAGTTCCATAAAGGATGGCATTAGGAGGGCAGGATAAACCATGGTCACCCCTACCAAGGCCATTGAAGCAAGAATTCCCCATGGGACTTCCACTTACAAGGCAGAACACACTGCCCTCAATCCCGCTCTCCAACTTGCCCAGCAAGTCAGTCAATATATACATTGTCTCCAAATCCCCCTTTCTGGTCATAATGTGCATGTAGCCATGTGGAAAAAAGAAATTTTGACTAGACACTTGCTGCCAAAACACATCTACAAGAGAGCCTCAATCTCATAGAGGCAGTAAATATTACAAATGAGGTAGTAGTTGTCCATTGCTAAGGATATTAAGCCTCCCTAGGCACTTTCTCCCAGAGAAATTCTAAGACAGATTTCACTGCTAAATTGCCACTTTCCACAATATTTCTGGCCCATCCGCAGCTCTACCCACGGTCCTATAGCAGGTCTTGGGTTTACAGACAGGATACTCTACAAAAGAAGAGCTTCAAACTATTTATAATGAGGGAGTAGTCCAAAAGGGCCAGTAATGTATGTGGGACCCTGACTGTTCTTGTGATAAGTGCAGTGGAAAATCATTAAGTTCCTACATGCTGCCTTCCACCTACAGTGCTACATCAACCCCCTCTATAGCGCATATTCTTTCTACTGCATGGATTCTATAACACTGTAACCCAGGCCATGAAGACATTTCCTGTCTGTGCCCTCTGCAATTCCCACTCATCCTTCCCCATTGCTTGAACCAGTACAAAGACATGGGTCCTCCCCTGGAGAAGATTGGCAAACAGACTTCACCCATATTCCTACATGTAAGGGGTACGCCCACCTGCTGGCATGCACTGACACTTTTCCTGGGGGGAAGACAGAAGCCTTGCCCAACAGAAGAGGACTTGGATGTGGTAAAAATCCTCCTTAAAGAAGTGATTGTTAGGTTTGGACTGCCTAGGTCTATCCAGAGTGATAATGAATTCCTCTTCACATCCCAAGTCACCCAAAGAGTCATCAAAGCACTGGGAATTAAGTACCATCACCACACTGTGATGATCCCATCATCAGCATCTTCAATATTTTCATAATAAATGCGAATAAAAATTGCTGGGATGATTCTAGTAGAAAATAATGAGGGCAAGATACTATGAAAATAGAGTGTGAAACTAACTAGGATCACGGAAGAAGTGACATTTTACCTGCAATTGTTTGAACTACAGAAATAGTTTAGCAGGAAATAATGGAATGGAAATAACAACAGACTATTTTGAAGCAAAGACACATGGACATGCTGAGCATGGAGAGATGGCATCCTTAAAATGTGTCTGCCTGTAGACCATGAAGGGTCTGAGAGAAGTACCATTTTGGTGCCTGTAAAGGCCCACATAAAAGGTTTTACCACCATGTAAATTAAATCCAGATTGTAGCAGTGAAGAAGGGATATACATCAATTGCCCTGTTCCTTCTCGGGAAGTAGGCGGCACTAACATGGGACATTATTTTATAAGCCTGGCAGAAATCCCTGTCATTTACTTTTACTATTTACTTTGAAGATCTCAAAATAAATGGTAGTCAAACTTGTCTTTCCTTCAGGAATACTTTGTGCCTAATTCAGTTCATGACATATACAACTGCATTATTTCTTCTAAACTCTAATTGGAAAAGATTGCTTAAATTTCTGTCTTCAAAACACTTCTAAGTGTGTATTGAATATCAGCATAAAAACTGCTGTAGGACACAAGAAGCTTCACGAAATCTGCTACACTGCTCAACACATAATTTAACCTCATATAATGGGTTCTGTGTTCTGAATGTGTAGTTATCCCAAAATACATGTTTTAGAACTTAATTCCCAAGGTGATAGTATGAGGCGGTGGGGTCTCTGGAATTTGTCTCATGAATTAACAACCCTCAATAATGACACATATACACGTAAAAGAGAGGTGAAAGACACCTCGAACCTCTCTGACTTGGAAGAACTTAGCTAGAAGTCACTATATGTAAATGGTATACCATTAAATATTGAAGTTGCCAGTGCTTTGATGTCAATTTCCTAGGGTACACAACTGTGAAAATTATTTCATAAAGTGAACAACCTTATGGTGTTTTGGTTAGCTTTGATACAATTCACTAAGCCAGGGTCAATAAATGTATTTTGGTGAATGGTATGGTATACCTACAGCCATGTTAGGATGCAAAAAGCAAAAAAAATAAAATACATGTTTCCATTTGCTAATGCAACATAATAGATGCACATGTCCTGGTGCATGTGTATACCTACTTCCCCTACATCACAAAATCACATAATCACTGCCATGTGTAACCAATGGAAGTGCATGCAAAGGATTGCTTAGTCTGAGTCAATACATTTGGTGCCTATGACAAAGATAAATGTTCATGTGGAATTCAAAACTAAAGAAACCTGCAACATGAAGGTTGGTTCCCAGAGACCTAAAGGCATCTTTATATAATATTTTCAAAGCATCTGCTGATAAATTATTAGGAAGCAGAAAAAGTATGAAATATCTCTGAATAGTTAAGTATTAAGCTTTTTACTTAATACCTGTTTGTATTATATGTCCACATTCACCTTACAGAGTAGGCACACGTGTTTAACATTTTGATTCTTATGATTTAACTTTCCCTCTTCACCCACCAACCTCCTTGCAGTTGCAGATCCCCTTTCCCCATTTCATCATCGTAATTATTATTATTATTTAGTTCATGATTGTGATATATAGATTGCATTCATTGTGGGTAGTTAGTAGATGACATTAAATCTTTTTATGTCCCCTTTCTCCTATCCTTGTTCTCCTGATCCCCTCCCATTTGCCAATGAGTTATGTTTCCTCATATATGTCCATTAACAGATGAAGAAAATACAGTATCTACACATAATGGTATACTAGACTATAAAGGATAAATTCAAGACATTAGAAAGAAAATTGATATAACTTGAAAATGTGAATTAAATCAAACAAGCTTAAGTCGTTTTAAAATGTAGAAAGTTTTCTGAACACATATATAACAACTTTCTGTCAAAATGGGATAAAATAAACTTGTGATGTCAATTGTTTCCAAATTATATCCTCAAAAACTGGTTTACATTTCCAGTGAACCAAGTATAAAGTTCACTACAGTACTGAAAACTTTCACTTTAACAATATCCCACAACCTTTGGGCCAACTAATACTGAATACTTTCAGAAATAAATACAGTACAAACTAAATTACATTTGGAAAAATTAAAGCTTCTGCATACACACCATGAAACCATAGTCCAGTTATTTTTGCTATATTTAATTGTATTCATTTCATTAAAAAGGAAAAATAACAAAATCATATATTTGATCTGGTTTACATTGTAAAATTACATTCTTCCTTGGCAGCATTTGCATCACCTAACACAATTACATTTTGGGTACATGGAGAAAGCACTAAAAACAACTTTTAGCAAATTAGCTAAAATTTTAGCTAAGTGGCACTGCATCAAACCCTGTACTGTAGTCATTATGGGATCGATGACATCGTGTACTTTAAAGAAAAATACTATTTTTTTCATTAAAATCTCTCTGCTTCACCACCCGCACATGTGGCAACCATCACTAAACTCTCTGCTTCTTTAAAGTTGTCAATTTTAGATGCTAACAGCAAAGATGATCAAGCTTTGTCTATCCATGACATATTTCACATAATGACTTGTTTAATCTGTCACAAATGGGGGATTTTTTTCAAGACTCAATAAAATTTCACTGTATGAATAAACTTCACCCATACAACTAAGGTGATGCTTTGCATGGATATCCTTAAAGGCCATGTACTGAAGACTTGGATGCAAGCTACTTTGTTATTCTGAATTTAACATTATAATGCACTTTTCAGCCTTATCAGTTCATTAATCTATAGATGTATTGGAGGAAGATGTCTTTGCATGTGTGCTTTGAAAGTTTATCTCATCCCTAACACACCTGTCTCTGTCATTCTGATACTTAGCTTTCTCACATCTCACATTTGGTATTTACACTAAATCTCATTGAGTCTGTGCATGTTTTCTGTTGTGAGACTCATAAAGAGCTTTCATTCATTTACACAGGCTTTCTATTCAGTGGCAGTTCTTTCATGATTTTTAATGTAAGTGGAAAATTAAAAAGGTTTCCCAGATTTATTGCATAGATATGGCTTCCCTCTTGTTGAATTTTTAATTAACTTGAATGCACTGAGGAAAATAAAATTTTTTACACTGTTCATATATGTTCAGATTCTCTGTTCTATGAATTCTTTTAGGTATGTAATAATACATGTGTATTGAAAATTTTTCTTATATTGCATACAAAGAAAGGGCTTCTCTGCACTGCCCTGTTATGTCAGTGCAAGCCACATTATATACTCAAAGTCTATGATTAGTAGAGTAACTGAAATGCTTTTCCACATTGCTTACATATATAGGGTTCCTATACTGTGTGATTACTTTCATGCCTTTGACAACTCTTGTATGTGCTGAAAGCTTTCCCACACTGCTTACATTCAAAGGGTTTCTCCCCTGTGTGACCTTGTTCATGACTTTGACAATACCTGTGTGTGGTGAAACCTTTCCCACATTGCTTACACACATATGGTTTTTCCCCAGTGTGAATCCTTTCATGTTTTTTACATTCACTATGTGTGCCAAAAGCTTTCCCACATTGGTTACATGCAAAGGGTTTCTCCCCAGTGTGGGTCTTTTCATGCATTACACATGAACTTTGTCTGCTGAAAGCTTTCCCACACTGCTTACACACATAGGGTTTCTCCCCAGTGTGGGTCCTTTCATGTATTTGACAAGAACCATGTGTGGTGAAAGCTTTCCCACACTGTTTACATGCATAGGGTTTCTCCCCAGTATGGGTCCTTTCATGTATTTGACAAGAACCATGTGTGGTAAAAGCTTTCCCACACTGTTTACATGCATAGGGTTTCTCCCCAGTATGGGTTCTTTCATGTATTTGACAGTTACTGTTTGTGGTAAAAGCTTTCCCACATTGTTTACATACATAGGGTTTCTCCCCAGTGTGAGTCTTTTCATGCATTTTACAATAACCCTGTGTCTTGAAAGCTTTCCCACATTGCTTACATATATAGGGTTTCTCTGTAGTGTGAGTTTGTTCATGTATTAGACAGTAACTGTGTGTGCTGAATGCTTTCCCACATTGCTTACACACATAGGGTTTTTCTCCAGTGTGGGTCCTTTCATGTATTTGACAGTTACTGTGTGTCCTGAAAGCTTTCCCACAATACTTACATATAAAAAGTTTCTCCCTAGTGTGGTTTCTTTCATGTTTTTTAAGATAAATGTGTGTGCTGAAAGCTTTCCCACATTGGTTACATACATAGGGTTTCTCCCCAGCATGGTTCTTTTCATGTATTAGACAAGAACTGTGTTTGGTGAAAGTTTTCCCACATTGTTTACATACAAAGGGTTTTCCCTCAGTGTGAATCCTTTCATGTATCTGACAATTCCTGTATGAGACAAAAGCTTTCCCACATTGCTTACACACATGGGGTGTCTCCCCACTGTGAGTTTGTTCATGAATTTGACAATAACTCTGTGTGCTGAAAGCTTTCCCACACTGCTTACATATATAGGGCTTTTCCCCAGTGTGAGTCCTTTCATGTATTTTACATTGACTCTGCCCGATAAAAGCTTTCCCACAGTGCTTACATACATAGGGTGTCTCCCCAGTGTGAGTTCGCTCATGGCTTTGACAATAACTGTTTGTACGGAAAGCTTTCCCACACTGTTTGCATACATACGGTTTTTCCCCAGTGTGTGTCCTTTCATGTTTTTTACATTCACTGTGTGTGCTGAAAGCTTTTCCACATTGCTTACATACATAAGGTTTCTCCCCTGTGTGGTTCCTTTCATGTATTTGACAAGAACTGTGTGTGGTGAAAGCTTTCCCACATTGCTTACATACATAGGGTCTCTCCCCCGTGTGGTTCCTTTCATGTATCTTAAATGTAGTGTGGTGGCTGAAAGCTTTCCCACATTGGTTACATACATAGGGTTTTTCCCCTGTGTGAATTCTTTCATGTATCTTACATTGGCTATGCCTACTGAAAGCTTTGCCACAATGCTTACATATATAGGGTTTCTCCCCAGTGTGGGTCCTTTCATGTCTCTTACAGTAACTCTGTCTCCTGAAAGCTTTCCCACATTGCTTACACACATAAGGTTTCTCCCCAGTGTGGATCCTTTCATGTATTTGACAATAACTGTGTGTTGTGAAAGCTTTCCCACATTGCTTACATACATAGGGGTTCTCTCCAGTGTGGGTCCTTTCATGCATTTGACAGTAACTCTGTGTGCTGAAAGCTTTCCCACACTGCTTACATACATAGGGTTTCTCCCCAGTGTGAGTTCGTTCATGTCTCTGATAATGACTCCGTTTGCTGAAAGCTTTCCCACACTGACTGCATACATAGGATTTACCTGCACTGTGAGTTTGTTCATGTTTTTTACAACAACTCTGTGTGCTGAAAGCTGTCCCACAATGCTTACATAGGTAGGATTTTCCTCCAATGAAAGTTCTTTTTGGATTACCAAATGAAGTGTTATTATTTAAGGATTTTGAACAGTGTTTATATATGTAAGATTTTGTCCCAGTGTGAGTTCTTTCATGTTTCTGAATATCATGGAGAGAATTCAAATTTTTTCCACATTGTATACATACATAGGTATTCACCCTACTGTGATTTCTTTCTTGGATTTGAACATAGTTGGATGTACTGAAGTTTCTCACATCTTGCTTATATACAGAGGATTCCTCTTCAGTGTTACTTCCTTTAGTGCAATCAGAGTAGGATTTTCCACATTGCTTATATCCATAGGGTTTTTCCTTAGGATTTGTCTTTGCATGTTTCTGCACGGACTGAAAAGGAGTGGAGGTTTCTCCATGTCTGTTACAATTAGAGAGGTTCTGTTCAAACTCATGAAGCTCACATGATTTGAGATCAGTGTTGTATTTACAGCATTTATCTATCTCTGAACTTCTGTCAAAGAAAAAAAGTCACATTAAAAAATGTCTTTAAATTAATGGTTTACCTGGAGCAGTTCTGATTTGATATCCCCTAAGCATATTCAAACATGAATTTACTGTATACTCTGGATGATGGGTTGGAAATAGTGTTTACCAAAGCAGTATTCATTTGGGAGTTTGGAAGTGATATGTCTGCAATACATACTGGTTGCTTTCATTTTAAGCAATTGGTACATATGTATACCATATGTTAATTATTTTTCATATTCTTCTCCTCCACAACTCTACCTCTTTCCCTTCCACTGAGCCTCTTCACCTTCCCCTATATGTCTGACTCTCTTTTCTACCATCCCCTTTCTTTTTCTTAAATCAAATTTTGCATTTCTCATACAAAATAAATATGATATTGAATGTTCAGTGTTTCTCTTATTTATAATAATATGGATTCCAGATCCATGCACTTGTTAGCAAATGAGATAATTTCATTGTCCGTTATGGCTGATTACCATGCCATTATAGATAGACAACACATTCTTTTCAGTGCTGAACAGTGAACCTAGGGTTTTAGCACTGAGCTAGCTACATTCTCAAGGGCTATTTATCTTTTTTTATGAGACTGAGTCTTATCAATTATTAAGTTGCCCAGACTAAGCATGAATGTGTTTCCCAGCATGCTCCATCCTGCCCAAGCTATCTAATTTTTCATTTCTACTCATCTTGGAATGTGCATCTAGGCTGTTTCCAGAACTTCACTTTTCTAAGTTTTACTGCTGCAAATATGGATATGTATATATCAGTGTAATATGATCAACTTTAGGGGAATACACCCCATAGAAGTATAGCTGGACAAAATGGAATTTCTATATCTACTTTTTTGTGTGTGTGTTTTTTTTGGTACCGGAGATCGAACTCGGGTCCTTGCACTTGCGCAGCAGGCAGCCGAAACCACTGAGCTAAATCCCCGGCCCTCTATATTTACTTTTTTGAGGAACTTCTATACATATTTCCATAGATGTTAGGCTACAATGACCTTCCCACCAACATTATAGGAAGATGCCTGGTAATACTGTATTTTGGAACATAAACAGACTAAAGACTTTTGAGGATTGCTTGAAAACAGCTATTATGAAAACAAGAGTATTCATTTGGATTTTCAATAGTTCCTCAAGGTTACCAGTGTTCCAAATACTGAATATGCATACCACATTTAAATATATATAGCATTGCTTACATAACTTGTTTGATAAGTAGTCTTGAAAATATATCTATATGTATATTTCAAATATTCAACTGTCAGATTCTAGATACTAAACATGTATGCATCTTTGGAGAAATTTTGTGTGATAAAAGAAATTTGAACATGGCTTCATTTTGTTTGTTTGTTTGATTCTGGAGACAAGTTCTCTCTATGCAGTTCAGGCTGGGCTCAAACACAAGCTGGCCTGGAACTCCTGGCAATCCTCCTGCCTCAACTGCCAAGGGGTTGGGATTATAAGCAATGCCACCACGTCAGGCTTCCTTTTCTTTTTTTCTTAAACATGGCCTTGTTCATGTAGTTTTCTTGGTTTGTTGTGAGTACAAATTACCTTAGATTATTCCTGTAAGTTTTGTACTCATCTTCAATTTGCTGGTCATCCCACTTTCTTCCTAAAGTGTAGAAAAAGAAATGTAATGATCAGTTACTCTATGACATAAAAATAATTAGCTTCCAGTTAAATTCTTGGTATAATATGATCATGCCTGGAAAATTTATCAAAAATATTTCCATATTATAATAAACTGCACTGATGAGCAATAATCAATGCTCTCTGTATAAATAAGAACTGATGTCTTTCTTACCTATAGAAGCCACATTCCTAAAGTTTTCCCACATCACATCTCTGTGGAGCTTCTTCTGGGATGGATCCAGCAAAGCCCACTCCTCCATGGTGAAGTCCACAGCCACATCCTCAAAGGTCAGTGCCTTCTAAATCATCAGAAATATATTTCCAGGAAGAAGAGTAAGACTCACAAAACAATATTATTATTTTAAATCTACTCATAAAAAGCTGAAATGAGGCTGAGTCCCACAAATGGTTACTTCATGCTTTGGTCATCGACCTATTTATATCCACGTGTGCTTGTCGGACAGGATTTTTTATGCTAGGTGGGAATTCACTTCTAAAGAAACAGCAGAGGGCTGGGGATTTAGCTCAGTGGTTCTGCCGCCTGCCTTGCAAGCACAAGGACCCAAGTTCGATCCCCAGTACCAAAAAAACCCCCAAAAGAGTAGAATGGAATACTGGTTCTCCTGCTAGTTAATGCAGTTTTATTTCTATATTCTCTGTAAAGCATGTCTCATGGTTCATGGTCCTGGATATTGTTAAGTACATACTGCATACAATTCCTCAATTAGCACCTCATTCATTAGCAACCTAATCACAGGAACAGGACTCAGTCATGAAATGAAAAATGCATATAGCCTATTGTATTTAAGGCACATTTACTAAGCATACTGGGCAAATGAGCACAGAATTCATGAAAAAACAAATGTCTTCAAAATATGTATTATCTATAATGCCTAATATTAGGGACACATAAGCTATCATATATTTTAGATATTGAGACATAAAAAGCAACCTCAAAAAATATATAGTTTCCTTATTTTGATGAAGAAGGCGGTGATTTGGACTATGGTTTTATGAGACCCCTTGATCACAGACCAAACAGTTGTAACAAAGAGCCAGAAAAATTTATCTGCACTCTTGCTATTGGGCTCACATCTAAGGACTATCTGCTTCCAGCAGTTCCTTAAGGTATAATAAACCTGAGTCATTTGGAGTTAAATAAATTCTCAGATATAAACAAACTCTTTAGAAGTGATGTTAACGTTGAAAATTTTTGATATGTAGAAATGTCTCATATCATATGGGAGCACATAATTTCTTTTTTTTTTTTTTGGTATCAGGGATCAAACTCAGGATCTTGTGCTTGCAAGGCAGGCATGGTGCCACTGAGCTAAACACAATTTCTCAAAGACTGTATAAACACTTCTGAACCACAAGAAACAATTGAAGAATTAACTACCACTGCTATTCTTGCCTCTATGATGATTTTAATTTTTGTCTTATACCACTGGCTAGTAAGGTCCTTTACTACTTACATTATATGTCTTTCTATCCTCCAAGTGTTTATTGTAGTGGACAGAGCAGTGGTTCCATTAACACCAGTTTCACTGTCAAGGATATTTGCCATTTCCAATGAGTTTTACAGAGTTAAGCAGGTTCATGGTTCTGTGATATCTTCACAGTAATATTTTAGTTGCATTGGTTCCTTGAAATGACCTGGAGAAGTTCTTTTATTAATGAGCCAAAATTGCATTTTAAACTATAGCTTCTAGCAATACCAACTGAGTGATCACTATAACCTTGAAGAACTCATGGAAACTGCTAAGATGTCAGGAGAGAGCATGTAAGGAAATATAGGATTGGATTGCATCTACTTTGCAGTCATGATTTTTGATGAGCACTTTCAATATGATTGCTGTCTCATGAGATAGCCTGAGTTTTCTGATTAATTTGTTCTCCTGCTTTTTCTGATATGTGTATGGTCATTATTGCCTGAAGTCAGCTAATGCAATTATTTGTTGGTTGGTGCTGTGTTGTATTTTAAAAGCTACTGGAGAGTGTGAGTTCTTAAGAAAAATAAATCATTTCCCTCTAAATAATTTGAAAATGTCATATATATATATATATATATATATATAGCTCATTTAACAAGCTACCTGTTTACTGACTGTTCCGACTTATGAATGAGACACAGTTTACATTTTCAACCCACTGCTTTTGTTTTTGTAAAGTTCTGTATATCTTGTTGGGGGAGCCTCAATGTCTTTATTTTGTACAGTACACCTTTTATAAAGCACTGTAATTTTTGCTGATTGTACTGTCCAGTATACTACTATAGTTTTATGCGCTGTTATACATTTACAGTACTGTATGTAAGTGTTATGGGAATAAAAGCAAAGCCAAGTTTGAATTTCCTTTGACTATTTTTCTGTTCTGAATATTGGAACATACATACTCTATATAATTCCTCATTTAGTGACGAATTTATATAATGAGCTACTCACAGGACAAGAACTTGGTCATTAAATGACTAAAGTCTGTGTGGCCAGAAGCCCAGATGAAATGAAAAGAGCAAGCAAGGTCAATTGGTAAACAACAAAAATGACTGGAAAAGAAAAACAAGATAGTGACCAACAGAAAGAGCTCCTTTGGCCTCTTCTCTGTACAGCCACCTGGTTCCATACTACAAAGACGCAGAGGACACCAGACCACCAGACCGCTGTACTGGAGCTAATCAAGTTCTCAGCATTTAAAGAATTCCTGCCCAGAAGTAGGGGCTTCTGAGCTGCCATCCCACTGCACCTGGTCCAGAGGAAGGGGCTGCCCAGGCACCATCCCTCCCGCCACTTCCAGCCCAGAGGAAAGGGCTTTTGGGCTGCTGTCCATCCCACTGCTACTCCCAACCCAGAGGAAAGGGCTTTTGGGCCACCAAACGTCCCACCGCTCCCGGCCCAGAGGAAGGGGCTTTTGGGCCACCATCCCTACTGTGGCTCCCAGCCCCTGGCCCACCTCTCCCAGCTCAGAGAAGGTGATCCGTGCCATCACCAACAGCACCCCCCGCCCCCCCCCAGTTGAAATGAGAAAAAAAGGAAATAAATCTCAAAACGAGACTTCCAGACCACCTACAGCAACCCCAAAGGGAAACGAGATGGAACACTCTGATACTCAACCACCTGGACCCACTGAACTGGCAACAAAAGGGGATCTGGAAAAAATCAAATCAGAAATAATTTC
>NW_004624846.1:1364639-1412465 GCF_000247695.1 Heterocephalus glaber
CTGCCACTACTGTTTAAACTCCTCAATGAAACTGAAAGGGAAGCAATACTCCCAAAGTCATTCCTGGAAGCAAGCATCACCTTGATCCCCAAAGCATTTGCTTATCTAAAACGTCTTGTGTCAGGAGCAATGCTACATAATTTTAGGGAAAAATCATTTGGTTAGCCTAGTTCTCCTGCCTACAGCCCAGCTATGGAATTCCAAGACGTAATTGCATTTTGGCCTCCGGTCACAACTGAGACCTCAATGATCCAATGGTGCTGCCTGTGATTCTCCAGAATGAGAAACATCCTGGGAGGAACAAACATCTACTCAGTTCCTCCTTGTTCTTGGATGGTTACATCTTATTTACGCAGGATGTACTGAACTCTCTGCAAGTCATTTGTTACATTTGTTTCTCCTGATGTACTGAATAAAAGGTGCGGTAAACTAAGGGCTTTCATCTTTGCCGGGAGCAGCACTGATCAGACCCAAAGCTCAGCTTCTTCTCAGTCTCATTTGTCTACCTTTCCTGTAATTTGCCATGTGCTGCCGTGGCTCGCAGGAGACTAGGACTTACTGCAGAGGTTCTAGTAACGTCCCCTTTCCCTGTTCCCTACAGTCTTGAGCTAGTGCTACATGCCTACAAACTTATGGTTGATGGCGAAACATCTGGTATCACTATTCTGAGAAACGAAGCAAGTAACAGAAGCAGAACAAAGCAAGCAGTTATTCTACATTTTCCTGAACACCTTAACAGCAGGAATCTACGACAGAAGCCTCAGAACCAAGGCCCCACATTTCCTGTTGTGATACCCCAGCTTGAACAGCTGCCACAAATGGGATTATGGAGAGATTCTCTTGGACTGAGTAACCTCTATAAAAAATCATGGATTATAAAGAGGGGCAAAGAGAAATGTGATTTGTAAGATTAAAGACTAAAACACTCTTCTGATGATGGGGCAATTTAATTCAATATACCCATAATGATTTTTGGGGAAATAATTCATCACAAAGGGAGAAGAAAACAAATACCAGGTAGCAGAAATCTATAAAAAGTCCTTAGTTGGCCCAGGGATTTAGCTCAGTGGTTCTGGCACCAGCCTCGCAAGCATAAGGTCCTGAGTTCGATCCCCAGCACAAAAAAAAAAAAAAAAAAAGTCCTTAGAAGAGGTGAAGAAAATAGATGAGTTCAAAGATGAAATGAACCAAAATTCACAGCAATTTAATTCAATATACCTGTTATGCCAAGCGAGCCAGGAAATCATCAAACACTGGGACAAAGACAGAGTTAAAACTAAAAGGAGTTTATTCACACGCGTGGACTCCACCCTCTAAAAGGAGTGAAGTCCAGAAGCAGGGGACAGCACAGCTTTTATAGGTAACTCAGACAAAGAAGTTCAGGGAGAGGTCAACATGTTCTTCAACCAGCTGCAAAATATCTTTCACAACCCAGATTTTTCAACCCTCCTATCTTGTCAAGAAAGGACATTCTGTGGCTACAGGGTTCGGTAGTTACAGGGAGGCACTAGGCACCATCTGTTCCCAGGGAGAGATAAAGCATGTTTATAGAAGCAGAGCGAGCGGTTAGAAAAATGGCTATCTTGTGGGGAATTCCAGCACTCTGTAAGGGGAGAGGTATGAGGGGAGTTCATTCATAGGCCAAGATGGCGTTTCTTAGGTTCACTTTGGTCTCACAATACTCACAATGATTTTTTGGGAAGTAAGTTAAAAAAAATGAATGAGCTACCTAAAACTTTGTTCAAAATTTGAATGATAGTTCAATAAGAATGTGGAATTCTCAAAAAAGATGTCAGACAGAAATACTTAAGATTAAAAAACAACTGTATAGAATTCATACATTGCAGAAATGACCAATGTGAGTGAACACAGTGTCTGATATTGAGGAAGAAATTGTGAATTATGATAAAGAGCTCAAAGAAGCCAAAAAGAAAACCAAAGAACAAAAAAAGACTATCCAGCAGCTACTAGAGGTAACAAGACCAAAATAAGGAAAATAAGGGTTAGAGAAAGACTGGAATACAGCACAGATGGATTCACTAACATGCTTAGAGAAATCATGGGAGAAAATTTCCTAAATATGAGAAAAGAGTTTAACATACAAATAAGCGATGCTAACAGAACACCAAACAATTACAAAAGGGGAATCTCACCAAGGGATATCCTTGCTAAGTTTCCAAATATGCAGAAAAAAAAATGTAAAGGTAGCCAGAGAAAACCAACAAGAAAAAATTACATATAAAGGTAAACCAAGGGGATGGGGATTTACCTCAGCGGTTCCACCACCTGCTCTGCAAGAGCAAGGACCCGAGTTCAATCCCTGGTACCAAAAGAAAAAGGTAAACCAATTAGAATTCAGCAGACTTCTCAGCCAAACTCTGAGACCAAAAGAGCTTACAATGAAGTGTTTCAAGCCCTATGAGCAAGTAACTTCCAACCTAGATCCCTTGTTTTCTCATTCAGGGTCGTAGATGCACATACCATAGTTTTCTAATGAAAATATATACTTTAGCATAATAGTAGTTGACTGTGCATCTCAGTATCTGTGCTGGAGGAATAAAGGAAACAATCCACTCAGTGGGACAAAGAATAAAGTGTATCCACATGTTTCAATGTGTAAACAGGTAAGTTTTACCATGTTATGTGTCACGGTTGCATTTTTGTGTATTTACAACTTTTTAAATTAAATGCTTTCTTTAGGCTTTTCTTATAAATTAGCCCAATACAAGTACAATTTCCCATAAAAATCTGCTTTTACAACTTTGGGAGGAGACTGGAAGTGAGTCTTCAGGTGACTCTGCTACCTATGATGACTTGGATCATGTAAGCCAAAGAAGTTAGCAAGACATGACAAAAAGGTACAGAATTAAGACCTTGATTCAGATGAGGAAGAAAACCATAATGCAAATAAATATTTGACTAATCAAAATGCTACAAAATGGTTATGTATACCTGAATGATCCAATGTTAGAAGTAGGTCAGAAAATGTTATTAGGTTCTTGCCAGGGGTGAAACCTACTGGATGAAATGCCAACACTGAGATTCAATATTAGAAATTGTTTGTAATGGATGATACACTACAAGATGTTCTGAGATACACTAACAATGAAATACAAGTAAAACATTCTATAACCATCAATAGTAATACTCAAAAATACATTTATCATGACACCTCATTATCTGAACTAAAAGCCTTCAAAATGATAAGGACTTTATCATTCTAATATTCAGAATCTAAAGTAATCATGGAGAAGTGAAAGATGAGGTTGAGATTTTTAGAATAATGACACTCAAAACATCTGGTTTCTTTCAAAATTGCCTACATTTTGATAACAGAAAGACCCACCATGAAAGAAAAAAATATTTGACAATTTGGCTGCTATTCACTCATTATTGCAAAGCTTTGTTTTAAACTGTCAAGCAAGGGCTGGGGATTTAGTTCAGTGGTTTTGCGGCCTGTTGCGCAAGCCCAAGGACCAGAGTTCGATCCCCGGTACCAAAAAAAAACCCCAAAAACAAATTGTCAAGCAATTTATACATGGTTTGACTATCTGGCAATTCATGAACAACTTGCATTATTTCATGATTACTGAAGGTTTTCACAATACATGTCAAATAAATCTCCCAAATATGGTATGAAAATATATGCCCTGGTAGATGGGAAGACATTTTACACCTTGAATTTAGAAATTTATTCTGGAACTCAGCCACCAGGTCTTTACTCGTGTAGTAATAAACTGTATGACGTTGTGAACAGACTTTTTGCACTCATTTCAAAAAGTAATCCAAATGTCACATTTGACTAATGGTTTCCTAGTTACTCATTGATGTTACATTTGCTAAAAAAAACATCAGTTGACTAGCACAGGAACTGTTCCCAAGAAGAAACTCATTGATGTTACTCATTGATGTTACATTTGCTAAAAAAAAAAAAAAACACCAGTTGACTAGCACAGGAACTGTCCCCAAGAAGAAAGCTGAAAAAGTGTTTCAAGTTCACAATAGAGAAATGTATAGTACAATTTGGGGATTTCAGAAAGAAATTGGCCTCCTACATGGCAAAGAAAAATAAAGTAGTGTTGATAGTGTCAACACTACACCATGATGATAAGATTGATAGTGAAGCCTGGCATGGTGGTGCATGCCTGTAATCCTAGTACTTGGGAGGCTGCAGGAGGAGGAACTTGTGAGTTCAAGGTCAGCCTGTGCTACATAGTGAGTAATAGCTACCCTGGACTATGTAAGGAGATTCTGTCTCAAAACAAACAACAAGTAAACAAATATTGATAGTAAATCTTAATACAAATTAATCCAGAAATGGTCACATTTTACAATAAAATGAGGCTACACTCCTTTGTTCAGAGACAGCCCAGCAGACTGTCCCTGCAATAAAGGCTTGTTGTGGTTCTGGTCTGGTTTTGGTTTTCAGCTCTTTTACCTGACAAGGACCTTTCACTTTCCAGGCAGGTGCGGTGCTGCTGAGCTACATCCCTCATCCTCATCTTTTATTTTTATCCCCTCACTCTTTTACTCTTTTAACCAATTTTCTAGTCACCTATCTTAATCTTTTTAAGAAATGTGATGTGAAATTATTAACTTCCTATTCATTCTTTATGTACTTCATCTTTTTGGCCCTCATATTTATTTCCTACCTTCATTGAGTTTAGTTTCTTGTTCTATTTTCAACTTCTTGAGTTAAATATATTTAGCTTATAAACCTTTCTTTTTTCTTTTTTTTTTGGTACCGGGGATCAAACTCGGGTCCTTGAGCTTGCGAGGCAGGTGGCAGAACCACTGAGCTAAATCCCCAGCCTCTTATAAACCTTTCTTAAATATTCAAGATAATCAGTAGTCTTTCAAGTATGCTTTTAGCTGTTCCCCATAAATACTGACTTCATATACAACAAAATGAAAGGTTGAGTAGATATTGTTGGTGAGTTATGCAGTAACTATGATGTCACTCAAAACACAAAGCATTGAACAATAATTATGTTTTACCTGATTCTAAACATGTCAGGCATCAATAGTTTCATAGTTTACAAAGAAGATAACGAACATAAAATATCAGAGAAATTTTTTTACAGGATTGGGACTGGAATTGACAAAGGATTAATTACAACAGAAGAAGGACAATTATGTATCTGTTCAAAGAGCTCCACAAAAGAATTTTGGGGCAGACAGGTGAATAGACTGGTGAAACATCACAAGAACCTCCTAAGAAGATCAGCAAGATGTCAAGTATGTCCTGCCAAAGAAGACAGGAAAACAAAACACATATGCTATCAGTGTAAGTGATAAGTATGTACGCAACATGCTGTTCTCATGTGTGGAAACTGCCTTAGGTGTGATAATTGAAGTAAAGACTGTTCTGTGGTAGAGTTTTATTTGTATTTTCATTATAGTTCACATAGGAATTTATTTCTGCTATTAGTTTTTCAGATCTTGTGAGCATGTAAATAGTGGATGTGGAAAATGTTGCTATTTATTCTAAATACTTCTTTTATTTTACTGATAATTTATTTTCCTGCTATACATTATATAATATAATAAAAAGCTCCTGACAAAAGAGAAAGAAGACAAGAGAGGTAACAATTATGGCACCAAATAGGAAAGGAAAGCTAAGTACACGTGCTGTCAGTGTAAGTGAGACCTGTATATGGAACATGCTGCTCTCATGTGAGAAGACTGCCTTAGGTGTGATAATTGAAGCAAAGATTATTTCTGTGGTATTGTTTGTATTCTCATTGTAGTACACACTGAAATTTATTTTTGCTGTTATATTTTTATATCAGGTAAGAAAATCAATTGATGTTGAAAATGTTGATGTTTGTTCTAAATACTCATTAGATATTAAACATTTAATATTTCATCTTATTGATATTTTATTTTCCTAAGGACACAGTGTTTAATAAAACGCAAAAAACTGAAATTAATAATTCATCAATACAAATACCTCTTAAAAAGTGGGCATTATACACCCCAAATAATGTGCCTTTCAAAAAATTTTCCATGATGCCTGTAGGATCTACCTTTCCCAGCAAAGGTATCCTTCAAAATAGATGGAGAATTAAGATATTTCCAAGGTCAGCTGGGAAGCTATATGAATCCTAAACAAGCTCCAGAGAAAATACTTAATATTCTTGACAGGAAAAAATGAAATGCACACAGCTCAAAACACAGAAAACTAGCAAGGTCAATGGATACGCAGCAACAACAAATATCAGAAAAAAAAAACAAAGGCTACAACAAAAGATAAAGAAGGCAATGATAATAATGAACACATTTCAGTAATATCTGTCACTGTTAACGGCCTCAAGTCTCCAAGTAAAAGACATAGACTGGCAGACTGGATCAAAAAACAGAATCCAACAATCTGTGGCATTCAAAAAACTCATCTTACCCCCAAAATATTTATAGACTAAAAGTTAAGGGATGGAAAACATTTCATGCACCAGGACCCACCAAAACAGTAGGGGTATCAATGCTAACATCAGACATGGTAAATTTAAAGCTGATTAGAAAAAACAAAGAAGATCACTACATACTAATTAAAGGAACAATCCAACAAAAAGAGACAACATTGATAAACATATATGCACAGAATACTGGAGCACCTACTTTCGTAAAACAAAAACTGCTGAAAGTAGAATATCAAGTAAACACTAATAAATACACTTATAGTAGAGGATTTTAACATCCCATGTTTGCAAAGAGGTAGATCAACTAGACCAAAAAAAACCAATAAAACATTTCAAAGCCGAACATCTTTGAATATATGGACTTAATGGATAAATACAGAGTATTCCACCCCTCTACAACAGAGTATATATTCTTTTCAACAAAACAATGGTATTTTTTACAAAATAGACCAAATACTTGTCCACAAAGCCTGCTTAATATAAGAAATAGAAATGACCCTATGCATACACAGACCATTGTGCAATGAAAATAGAAAAGAACAACAGAATAAATGTTGGAGGTGAAAGCTCCAGCAAAATTAACAATATACTCATAAATACCTGGGTCACAGAAGAACTCAAAGAAGAAAGTTAAAGTTTTCTGAAAGGTAACGACAATGATGGCAAAACTCATCAAAAAACTGGAACACCATGAAAATAGTTTTAAGCAAAATTCATTGCAATCCATGCTCATATTAGGAAAACAGAGCAAGCTCAAATAGACAACCTTATGAGAAATCTTAAGATACCTGAGGAAAAAAAAACCAGGCACAAACAGAAATTAAGGAGAGATTATAAAGATGAGAGTAGAAATCAATGAAATTGATACTAAAGAAAAAAAAATTTAAAAAGAATGAACCGGAGTTGATTCTTTGAAAGAAAAAATAAAAAAGCCCTTCACCAGACTTAACAAGAGAATGTGAGAAAACTCACATCAGTGCAAATGGAAATAAAAAATTTGGGGCCGGGGATTTAGCTCAGTGGCACTGCACCTGCCTTGCAAGTGCAAGGTCCTCAGTTTGATCCCCAGTAC
The DNA here is from genome assembly GCF_000247695.1 of Heterocephalus glaber. The sequence continues at coordinate 1,372,131 of NW_004624846.1, forward strand.
AAAAAAAAAAAGAAAAAGAAATAAAAAATATGAGCCGAGTGTGCAGCCTGTAATTTCAGCACTCAGGAGGCTGAGACAGGAGGCTTACCTCAAGTTCGAGGCTAGCCTGGGCTGTATAGTAAGTTCAAGGCCCAATTGAACTACATAGTGAGACCTTGTCTCAAAAGAAAAAGTAAAACAACTCAAAAAAGAAATTAAAAGTGTAAAATCACAACAGACACTGGAAATCAAGAAGATAACTACTTCAAAAAATTATATTCCAACAAATTAAGAAAATTTGAAGAAATGGGACAGATTTCTAGACATACACAAACAACCAAAACAAACGTATGAAGACATAAAAATGCCTAACAATCCAAAATCAAGCAATGAAATTGACAAAGTAATAAAAAATTAACTAACTACAAAAACCACAGGACCTGATGGAATCACTGCTGAATTCTACAAAACTTTTAAGGATGTCATATTACCAATACTCCCCAAGGTCTTCAAAGAAACTGAAAGGGATAAAGTGCTCCCAAACATTTATGGAAGCCAGTATCACCCTGTTTCCAAAACAAAATAAAGACCTAACTGAAAAACAAATCCATAGGCCAATCTCATTAATGAACATAGATTTAAAAATCCTCAACAGGGGCTCCGCTAGGAAGCGCTCGGCAGAGGGCGGCTGTTGTGGTGCCGGGCGTCAGGATGGCGGAGGCGTTGGATGTGGGCAAAGACCCCAAAGGGCCCACTCATTCCTCCACTGTTCGTGAGGGCAGACCGGAGCCCTCTGTCCTTCTACGTGCAGCCCAGCCCGATCAAGCGCTGGCTGTCGACGGTGATCCTCCATGGCGGTGGCACCGTGTGCTGGGTGCAGGAGCCCGGGGCAGTGCTGCTGGCCCAGCCCGGGGAAGTGCTGGCCGAGACCTCGGGAGACTTCATCTCCACACGGTACATCCTGGACTGCGTGGAGCGCAAGGAGAGGCTGGAGCTGGAAGACTATTGGCTGGGGGCGGCCTCGGTGGGGGAACAGGCTCTGGAGACCAAGCCCGGGGCCTCAGGCGAGGGCGCCGCAGAGAGTCCCAGCCTCAGTCCCGCCTTCACGGACGCAGACGACGTGGCCATCCTGACCTACGTGAAGGAACATGCCCGCTCACCCAGCTCGGTCCCGGGCAACGCTCTGTGGAAAGCGATGGAAAAGGGCGGGCTCACACAGCACTCATAGCAGTCCATGAAAGACCGCTACCTCAAGCACCTGCCGGGCCAGGAGCACAAGTACCTGCTGGGGGACGCGCCCGTGAGCCCCTCTTCGCAGAAGCTCAAGAGGAAGGTGGAGCAGGACCCGGAGGCTGCGGACAGTGGGGAACCACAAAATAAGAGAACTCCAGACTTGCCTGAAGAAGAATGTGGGAAGGAAGAGAGGGGGGAAAATGAAACTATCAAAAAAAATACTTGTAGAAAGCACCCAGGACTTTGAGGAAGTTGTGGTGAATGAGAGCTCTGATTTTGAAATACATATAACTATGTGTGATGATGATCCTCCCACACCAGAAGACTCAGAAACAGCCTGATGAGGAGGAAGAAGAAAAACTTTCGTCACCAGAGGTGGGAGCTGCCATTAAGATTATCCAGTAATTAATGGAAAACTTTAACTTGGATCTATCAACAGTTACACAGGCCTTCCTAAAAAATAGTGGTGAGTTGGAAGCTACTTCCTCCTTTTTAGAGTGTGGTCGGAGAGCAGATGGATACCCCATTTGGTCCCGGCAAGATGGCTTAGATTTGCAAAAAGATGATGAAGCTACCAGAGATGCATTAGTCAAAAAATTTGGTGCTCAGAATGTAGCTCGGAGGATTGAATTCCGAAAGAAATAATTAACAAGATAATGAGAAAAGGAAAAATCCTGGCAGATAAACAGTTGTGACCACTGATCTTTAGAAAGCTCTTACATTGAAATTGACACTTATCTTCTGACCAATGCGTTATCATTCTGTGAGTCTCAGATTTTGTAGCCAAACAGAGTTATGTAGGAGAATAAAAGTCAAAGAAGTTGGATATATTTAGAGTTGTCCTTAACAAGTATCATTCTGTTTCTAGGGGGATTTTCCCCTTTGGTACTGGGGATTAAACTCAGGACCTTGCGCTTTCGAGTCAGGCGGTGGCACCACTGAGCTAAATCCCTGGGCAATCATTGTGTTTATGAAAGAAAAATCTGAACCAGAGAAATTGATCTACTAGATAGTAATCCTTTGCTGGAATGGAAGCCCTGCTGATTTAGAGGCAGGAGCTTAATGACAGAGTAAAAGGAGGAAAATTAGGAGGTATAGGTCTTTTCACACAGCATGAGTAAAGAACCTCTTGTCCTTTGCCAGAAGTTTGTCTAGTTTATGGTAGATTCAAAACCAAGAATCTAGAAGTATGTTAATTTGTAATTATAAGGCCTTGAACATGGCCTGTCCCAAACCATCCCATTTCCCAGTGAGCTCTGGATTTCTAGAGTGCTTTGAAAATCTCATATTTGCTTTGCTAACTTAGTATTTGGGGACCCTGTTCTTTAGCTATTGTTTTCTTGGAGCCTTTCTCAGTCAAGTCTCTAGCATGTGCTTCTTTTTCTTTTTTTTTTTTTTGGTACTGGGTATCAAACTCAGGTCCTTGTGCTTATGAGGCAGGCAATGGAATCGCTCGCTGAGCTAAATCCCTGGCTCCTAGTATGTGTTTCTTTACCTAACACTCAGTTTTGTTTCAAACACAGACAAAACTCTGGAGTCTCAAAAACTTTCTCTATTAATAGTAATGTCGTTTTAAAAAATTTATTGACCACAGCTTTGTGCTAAAAATTGTGTTAGACTTATTCATGGATTGGTTCTTTGTTGTGTTGTTTTCACTATTGAAAATAAACAGAACTTTGAATATAAAAAAAAAATCCTCAATGGGATATTAGCAAACAGAATGCAGCTCGTTATCAAAAAGATCATAGATTCTAATCAAGGAGGTTTTATCCCAGAGTTGCAAGGATGGCTCAACATATGTAAGTCAATAAATGTAATTCATCACATAAACACAAGGTCAAAAACCATATGATCAATATCAATAGGTGCAGAAAAGTCCTTTGACAAACTTCAACACCTCTTCATTATAAAAACCTTGAAAAGAGATAAACCATACTGGAGTATGATTAAAAGTTATTTATGACACACCAATAGCCAGACTCAAACTAAACGGGAAAAACTAAAAGGATTCTCACTAAAATTAGGAACAAGACAAGGACATCCACTATCACTTCTTCTATTCAACATAATACTCAAAACATTAGCCAGAGCAATCAACCAAGAAAAAGAAAGAAAAGGGATACACATAGGCAAAGAAGAACTCAAATTATCATTATTTACAGATGATATGATACTCTATATAGAAAACCCATAGAACCCCACCAAGAAACAAATTCTTAGAATAACAAAGTTCAGCAATGGAGCAAGATACAAGATCAACATACAAAAATCATCAGCATTTGTGTACACCAATAATAAACAGGATGAAAAGGAAATTATGAACAAAAATGCTATCCACAGTAGATTCAAGAAGAATGAAATACCTAAGAATTAACCTAAGGAAGTGAAAGACTTCTACATACAAAACTATGGTACTCTCAGGAAGGAGATTGAGGACACATCAGAAAATGGAAAGGTGTTTCCTGTGCCTTGATAGGCAGATTCAACATTATCAAAATGGACATACTCCCAAAACTCTTACACAGATTCAATACAGTATATGGCAAAATACCAACAACATACTTTACAGATCTTGAAGAAACAACCCTAAGGTTCATATGGAAACAGAAGAGACCCAGAAGAGGCAAAGCAGTTTTGGGAAACAAGAGTAAAGTAGGAGGCATGGCAATACCTGACTTAAAGCTATACTACAAAGCAATAGTGATTGAAAAAAAATGGCATGGTACTGGCACAAAAATAGATATGTGGATCAATGGAACAGAATCAAGGATACAGAAACTTCTCTAGACACATTCAGCTAATTGATCTTCAACCAAGGGACCAAAAGCATATGTTGGAGGAAAGACAGCCTATTCAACATGTGGTGTTTGCAAAACTGGTTATCTGTGTGCAGAAGATTGTAACTGGATCATTATCTCTCACCATACACTAAATTGAAATCTAAATAAATCAAAGATCTAAATATTAAAACAAACATTAAATCTACTGGAAGATAAGGAATAGAGAAAACACTGGAAGACATAGATGTAGGAAAGGATTTTCTAAACAGAACCTCAATTGCACAGGAAAGAATGAGAAGAATTAACAAAGACTAAAAGGCCTCTATACAGCAAAAGAATCTATAGGGAGAGTGAAAAGAGAGCATACAGAATGGGGAAAAAAATTTTTCCTAGTTACTCCTCAAATAGAGGAATAATATTAGGAACATACATAGAATAGGAAAAAAAACCCACTTAAATTTAATGATCTAGTCAAGAAATGGGCAACAGAAAAGAACAGATGCTTCACAGAGGACAAAACACAAATGGTCAACAAATGTATTTTAAAAATGCTCAATATCTCTGGCCATTAGAAAAATGCAAAATAAAACAAAGCTAAGATTCCAACTTACTCCAGAAAGAATGACAATCGTTAAGAAATCAAACAATAAGAAATGCCGGTGAGGCTGTGGTGAAAATGAACCCTCCTTCATTTTTAAGGCAAATGTAAACTACTACAATCATTATAGAAGTCAGTATGGACATTTCTCAAAGAACTAAAATTAGAAATTTCATATGACTTAGCTCTCTCCCTTTTACATATCTTCCCCCAAAGAGCTTAAAACATCATACTACAGTGATACATGCACACCAATATTTACTGCAGCATAACTCATAATAGCTAAATCCTAGAAACAGCCTGTATACCAACTAACAAATTATTGGATAAAGAGAATGTTGTATCTGTATTTAACTGCATACAATTCTGCTGTAAAGAATGACAGATCTGAGACATTTGTAGGAAAATAGATGCACCTAGAAAATATTCTATTGAGTGAAATAAACCAGACCCAGAAGCTTAAATACTATATGCTGTCTCTCAGTTGAGGGAGGCAAAGTACAAACAATGAGAATAATAATGATGGACAGAAGGGTATTAGATGATAGATCTCTTGCAATAGGGAAGTAGTCCAAGGGAGAAATGTTTGAGGGGTGAGGAACAGGGAAAAGGGAAATAAGCAGAATAAAGATGTTCCATGTACAAGAATCTAATAATATCAATTAATGTATAGATAATATGACATTACATGAGCTAAGATTAATAATACTTGTAAGAATGAAAATTGGCATAGTGGAATTGGAAGAAATGGGGGAGGAAATTAAAAAAAAAAGAAATATGGTGTGGTACACAATCACTCCCCATAATATTGTAAACTACATGAATTGCAAAGACATATTAAAAACAAAAAAAGATACAATGGTGAAATTTTAGATTTTTTTTTTGGTACCAGGGATCAAACTCAGGACCTTGCACTTGTGAGGCAGGCACTGGAACCACTGAGCTAAATCCCTGGCCCCAATGGAGAAATTTTAGACTGTACACAGAAGAAATAGTATTGTAACAAGCACTGAAAAATGGAACTTTATTATTTCCTTTTGGTTTTTTTGACAGGGTCTTGTTATGTAGCCTAGCTTGGCCTCCAACTCGAAGTAATCCTCCGGCTTGTCTCCATACTCCTGGGATTGCAGATGTGCACCACCATGTCCGGCCTGAAATAGGTCATTAAAAGGTTTTTTTCCCCTTAGAGACAGTGATTTCCTAAGACCTAGGACATACACAGCTTCCCCATCTCTCCTCAGCCCAGATGAAAAAGAAAACATGCAGATGATTACACCAGGACGCCTGGGGCCTGGTTTCCTTTCCCAAGAGGATGAGCTAAGGACAGCTGGAAGGGATGAAGCCAGTGTGCAGATTTGCATTACCTCTCCGTACTCCCTGCACACTGTTCCTTAAACTAAACTACCTTTGCCCACACTTAAATGGAGAGATGGTGATTTGAGCAAGAGAGGCCACTCCACCTCCTCACTGCTAGCTTTCAGCAAATCATTTTTTATTCTTAACCAAATATGGACTCCTTTGATCTGTTCACTGGCCAGCAGGTGAAAAATGAACATATGCGCTTAAGAGATCAGTAACTGTTTCTTAATAATTCTATGTTAATAAAAAACTTTTTGTGAATTACTCTTTCACCTATTTAGCAATTATTGTCTCAGCATTCACTATGGTGATACAGTAAAATGAGACCAATGTATTAAGTCCTTAAGCCAGAATTTAGTCACTAATAGTTGTTTGTTTAGCACTGATTACAGGAAAGTGAAAATGCATTTGGTGCAGTTACAGTCAGGCACAAATGATCAAGCTTCTCATAGTGTGCATGTTCTAGGAAATATCTGAATTGAGTTGTTATATAAAACATTTGTTTTGATAGTATTTCTCAATTGATTATTGAAAACTACAGTAATACCTTGTGTTACAAATGCTTCTCTTTGCAAACAATTTGGTTCATACACAAAAGCATGTGACAAAAATCTGGATCCATTAGCAAATTGCACATCCCATGACAAACACGATAGGGCTGGATGAGCTGGAACTATAGAGATGAGCCACACTCTGGATTGAATGGAGTCCTTTATTATAAGCCAGCTGACGGAGAATGGTTCACACCAGAAAAGTTCTCAACAAAGGAAAGGCAATTTGCAGGGTCCTTTTAAGGGCTCTTCTATTTGGGGAGGGCTCAGGGAGTCAGGGAGCACAAGCAGAATTTCACAGGAGCAAAACTTTGCAAAGTCATTAGGGTTCAGGGGCAGTTTCACACAGTTTAATCAAAACAAAGTATCAGGGCCAGGGATTTAGCTCAGTGGTTCCGTCGCTTGCCTTGCAAGCGCAAGGACCCGAGTTCGATCCCTGGTATCAAAAAAAAAAACCCAAAGTATCGCACAGGTTGGGGGTCTTCTGTTTACAAGGCAGTAAAGATGACACAACTGCAGAATGCTCTACCAAAAGGTCACAAAGATAACATATATGCAGGGGATCCCAAAGGCGGGGGGGGGGCACCACCCAGAATCACATAACTTTACACAAATGGAGTCAGGTTGGCTATCACAGCCATCTTCCCCATACAAACACAAATGCATCCATCTTTCCCAAATTTGAAAAATTAAGTTCATAAAACAAGGTACCACTATATACTGCTTCACATTTGTAATACTGGTTTTTACTCTAGACATCTTATTTCATGTTCTTTATAAAATGAGATCAGGCATTCGGCATGCCTGTAATCCCAGCACTTGGGAAATTAAAGGAAGTGCATTGCCTCAAATTCCATTGTGTGCTAAAGGGCAGTCTGAACTACATATAGTGAGCCCTTCTCAAAAAACTGAAAATAAATGAAATTTTAAAAAATGAATGCAGCAAGGATAGTGCTACACACATGGAAACAGCATATTGGAAATATATAGCAAGGGGATTACAATTTCAAGGTCAAAATGAGCAATTCAGCAGGACTTTGTATTGTTAGGCAACCAGCATAAAACAAACACATATGTGAAATGTCCCTGGATTTCACGTAGTAAGTCGCAGAACTTCACTGAGAAGTAGAAATAGTTAAATCGATAATACACAGGTAGATATTGTAGTTCCAAATTTTAACTAACTTCAGAAATGCAAAGAGTAGATGATTGATTCTAAGTCACTTAATAATATTCATGCACTAGGTGTTAGATATATTTAGACCATACCAAAAAAGTGTTTCCAAACAGACAAGTTTTACAAAACTTTTGTTAGAACATATGTAATCATCATTACTACCTTTAAATACAGTCTCAATTGTAATACAGAAAAATTAGAAGTTGTAGAGAGTGAATAGGTTTACAAATCCCATTTGATTTCATTTCTCAGTGCCAGGTAGGGGAAGGGACTCCAGGGCCTCAGTGTTCGTAAGCATGTGCTCTACAACTGAACTATATTTAGTTCACTCATGTATTCCCGATGCAAAACTCCTTTTTTGATTATCTCGTTTCAAATATAAGTCAGAAAACTAAGTTTGATATATTTAGAATCAAGTGACAATTTAAAAATATTTTCAAAGTTTGAAATAAGAAAACATTCAGTTAAATATAGTTTTCAGAAATACGTTTAGCAAAACAGTTCAAGAGAAAAACACAACCATTAATACAACTGAAATCAATAATATGAAAAATATGAATAACATAGGGAGTAACAACAAAGCAAGTGTAACAGCAAATCTCACTTTGAAAATGAGAAATATTTGCAAAGACCATTGATATTTTAATTTCTGACAAAGAGTGACCCATTTTGATCCTATTGATAAGAATCTGGAATGCTGGGATTAAACGTCCATACCTCTGTACCTGGCAGATTGAGGATATTTTAAGATTAAAAGTATAACTAAAATATCAATTAATGAACTTTAGAGTGCAGATATAAATTCTTAGTAACATGTAAATTTTAAAATACGGTATATGAATGAGAGGCCTTGTGTGGCATCCAACAAGTTGGCAAGCAACTCAAGGGGCAAACAAAATATTTCTTCATAACTTCATCTCCCAATGGGATTACAGGTGCTTCTATGAAACTTTGAGACATAGACCAACATATGTATATACACCAATTCCCCATGGAATGTATATTTAATATACTTAAGTACATAAAATATATACTAATGCAACCATTATACTAAAAAAAGGTAGTGTAATACTCCATCAAGTTAGTGTAATTTTTACTTGACACCAAGCAGCATGTTTACAAGAAAAGGGCGTAACGCCTATGAATGCAGATTTTCAAAGCCAGGATAAAACATTATAGTAAATTACAAGGATGATTAGAAAATAGCTTCTCATCTTGGCAGAAAGCTAAGTGGTAGCATGGGTCCCTAGCATATGTGATGCCCTAGGTGCAATATGAAGTACTACATACACACCAACACACAAAAACACATACACACATACATCCTCACACAGCAACAATATTATAACTAAGTGATGCTTGTATATTTTATCAAAGATTAGAATAGTTCAGGATCAAAAATATAAATCAAAAAAGAAAAACCTCATGTGATTATTTGAATCTTGGCATAAACATGTTTTCTAAATATTTCTATTTATTCTTTATTAAAGGTCTCTAATAAAAAGCCAAAATGGATTAACAACCAGATTCAGCAGATATACCAAAACTAACATATGGGACTCTAAATGAAGAAACTCTACATGAATTATTTTAGGATCAGAAATGAGTCAAGAACATTCACTATCTCTACTCTTCTGTCACACGAGACCAAAATTCATGTGTCATGTTATAATGCAAGGAAGAGAAATAAGTGACATAAGGATTGAAATGGAAGAGGCAAAATCATTATCCACAGATGAAGTTATCAAGATGTAACATCTTAGAACAATGACAAGATGTCTTTTCAGAGACCAACTAAAAAATATTACACTCCTCATAGTTTTAATATTCAGTAAAACTACATGAATACAGTATATCCAAAGGATTCCCAATCAGAAAATATAGTATAAAGGAATAGCTCTAGAATTGTTTTTTATCAAGGTCTGTATACACATAATAACTACAGAGAAATAGTCTTTAATTTAGGCTTGTTTAAGGATGGGGTTTTTGACTTACAAGTTAAAAAAATGATTTGCTATTAATAGAAGCAAAAGTGCAAGAAGGTACTTATGATGTGGATCATGAACACTGTAAGGAAGAAAGTATATTTTTAAGAACACATTTTATTAGAAGGTTGGACTTTTATCAATTTTTGCATAAACTTCTAATGTCAGCCTTAAAAGAAGTTAACAGATGGACCATTCTGCTACTGGTGGTGGTAGTGTGGATGGTGTGTATTAGATTTTAAATTGCTACACACACTGTGCACTAGCAAGCGTGCTTCTGAGCATCAGTGGCATTTCCTCTAATCTGTTTTGAGGTCAACAAGAAAGAGAATGCTTCCAGTGCATTTATATCACCAATAGAACTTGAAAAGCCTGCTTTCCCAACAATTGTGGAAAAGGCAAATGAGGTGTTATGTTCCATACACATGTTTTCTCAAGTATGGAATCACCAGTGACTGAAAACCACTCACTTAGCAGCTGTAGTGGACACATAAACTCCTGGATGATATGGCACCCTTGTGAGATGAAAAAGACCCCACAAGATGACATTTTTCTAACTTTAACTGCATTACAAATACAAGCTCAGTGACACAAAAATCTCAATCTGTACTTGAACACGTTTTCTCCTTTTTTTTTTAAAGACAGGGTCTCGCTAAGTAGCCCAGGCTGAAAAACTGAAAAACTGGCTGAAACTCATGACAATCCTTTTGATTCAGCCTCCTGAGTGCTCGGATTACAGGCAGGTGCCACCATGCCAGGAGCTTTTTCCTCTTCTCCCCCTGACCCACTACCTTTCAGATTCTACTGGAGCAAAAACCCACAAAGGTCTCCACAGCTTGCTGTGCTATGATGACATACACTGGGGGTGTAGAGGCCAGAGCATGGGGGTGAGTGAACTGAAGCTGTGCTTTATCTCAGCTGTGGGAAGGCCATTCCCTCAGGCTTCTCCAGGATGCCAACAGGAGAGAGTTGCCCACAGAGCGTGGGGAATTCAGCAAAACTCAGGGGGAATTTCATGGCCTGCAGACTCCAGCCCCATATGCAACACAGAAGAAATGCCCATGGTCATCTCTTACCCTGGAGTGATAAAAATCACTTCAAAGGAAAAAAGCCTGGAAGGTGCCCCATTGAGTTTGGAAGGTGACAGTTCTAGGCAGACATGAGTTCAGGCCATTAAAAAAAGGAAGAGGTAGTCAGAAAAGAGAAGATAGTAGAGTAGAAAGCCATATACTTTCTCCAAAATGGAGGCAGTAAGAATTATTCCCACTGGGCCTGTTAGCTCAGTGGTTCTACTGCCCGCCTCATAGTTGCAAGGTCCAGAGTTCAATTCCCGGTACCAAAAAAATAAAAAGAATTGTTCGCATAATCAGCATAAAATAGAAGTAGAAACGGAAGTGTTTTCTCTTTATCATTGTCCATGCTTGGTGTCTTGTGGTCAAACTGCTCAGCCCTGTGTCTGACAACTGACAATTTCTAACCTATTCCATTGTCCTCGTGAAACAAGTCAGACAGTATGACCAGTGTGGTGCACCTCTCTATAACACTAAAACAATAAATAACCAAATCAAACCAAAACCAGGAAACAAAAGCCACAGCACTGCTATTTTTTTTTTAATCAAAAAACTACTTGCACTGTATCCCAGTTCAGTTGCTGGGGAGAATGTGATTAATACAACACTCAACACAGTACACTGCCTGATAAGTTTCATATTCTACAAAGATGCACTGTACAAAGAGTTGAAGGAATGAGTCTACATACACATTCTGCCTGAGTTACCAAAGGAAACTATCTTGATCAACCCACAGGCTGTTCAAAATATAATGTATGGGAAATGCACCGAATATACATAATTTAGCAAACATTTTTAAGCCTTGCCTTCTTAAAACTGATAAACACACTTATATTGTCCTGTATTTGAGAAAATGTATGTAACACATAGCTTATTTCATAATAAAATACTAAATATCTCACGTAATTTATTGAATGTGCTGCACTGTAAATCACTGGATGTTTTCACTTGGTGTCCTGTCGCTGACAGGGACTCTGCTATTGCCCGGCATCTCGAGCAAGTATTATAGCAGAGACCACTAATGTGCAAACAGCATATAATTCAAAATAAAAGTAAATTTTCCATTGAGTACTTATCACTTTTTCCTTTATGCTTCAGTGCTGGACTGAATTCAGGGTCTTGCACATGTTAACAAGTTACTTTAGATTAGAGACACAGCCCCAGTGATTTTATGTTGATCTAGGTCTTGCTCCATTGTCCAGCCTGGACTTGCTATTGCAATAATCCTGCCTCAGTGCCCCAAGCGGCTGAGATGAAGGCTGGGCAGCACCATGCCCCACTGAAGTTCATTTAACCAAGCACAGTGATCCTGGATAATAGTGGTGATTAAGGTGTCATATGCCTGTCACCTCAGCACTCCAGGAGGCTGAGAAAACAGGATGAAGTTTGCTGCAGCCTGGGCCACATAGTGAGATCTGCTCTCAAAATTTTAAAAATATTAAAAGGTGGAGAATGTAGTTCAGAGAAAAAGGCCCAAGTTCAATTTTTTGTACAATAGAAATATCAACCAGATCTCAAATCTATTATACCCGAGAGAAATCCCTTTTTAGCATACTTAGAGGATGCTATCTAATTTTTAAGCCAGGCAAGTCAAATGGTTTCCTAATTTTCAGGTTTACATCAAAACAATTAGGGACAAGGGTACTGAGACACACTGGTGAGGAGGACACAGCAGAAAAAGATGAGTTGTAGACACTGATTTGCAAGCGCTGTAATATTGTAAATACTGGACTCAGGAACTTTCGTTGGGACAAAATTGAGAGAATTTAAGTCTCGATTGTAATTGGAATCTTCATCTCAGAGTGGAGTTGAAAATGCTATAGCCCAAGTGGCTGTTTACTGCTTTTCATTAGCAGGTGCTCACGTGTCTTGGGTTTTGATTCAATACTTGGAGTATTGATTCAATACTCAGGAAGCAGTGTCAGGATAGACACGTTGGAGGCAAACTTGACCTACACAGTAAGTTCAAGGCCAGCCTGAACTACATAGAAGCACTTTGTCTCAAGAAAACTGATTAGGTTACCTGATCAATAGTAAAGTAAGACATATTTATCTAAATTTTACTAAGTCTTCTTCCTTTGGGGCTTTTTTGTGGGGGGGTCATGTTGTTGTTCTTTGACTCAGGGTCTAAGTAGTTTAGGCTGGTCTTTGGTAGCCCAGGGTGGACTCCAACTCACAACGAACTTCTTGCGTCAGTCTTTGGAGTGCTGGGATTAACAGGTGTGACCAGCACGCCTGGCCATCCCTTCTTTTAATTCTCATGGCATTAATATTCACTGATTCTGAGTGTGGCAATGGGGGCATATATTGGAATTTTGGCAATTTACTATCATCACAGAGGACCGTGGTCTGAGGAAATAAGGTGTGGCTGAGACCCTATATCACAGACATTTATAAAACTGAGGTCCTGCAGGTCAGCCGGAGGGACGAATGAGACTAGGGAACCAGCACAGCACAGGTCCCCCAGGCTAACTCCCCACTGGAAGCAGGGTCTCCCCACAATTTCCACTCTTCGCGCACAGGTAGAGACGCAGCTGCGTTGCCCAACAGTGCACTCCAGGCTGGCGGGGTGGCTGTGGACAGACGGGGTGCTGGGCACACAGGGTAGACCTGCCTGAGGCACGGCGGGAAGGAGAGAGTATCCATGGCGCGGAGACCAGGAGGAGCTCTGATCGCAGCAGCGCGGAGGCGCCGGCGCCATTGCTGTTCCCACGGCTTCCGCCCAGGCCTCGCCCCCTCCCGTCCCGTCCTGAGTCAGGGCACTCGTCTCACAAACTCACCATTGTCGCTGGAGGGTCTCCCCGGGTGCTTCCCGCAGCCTGCAGCCAGTAGAAATCCTAAAGCAGGACAGCCTAGCCAGCTGGGGCGGCTCTCAGCACTGTGCTCAGGATCTGGGCTTTGGCGCCAGGAAACAGAACCCACCTCCCAGGCCACCTGATTGGATAATTCATACAGCCCGCCCCTCAACTCTGATTGGCTCCTGCTCCATTGCCCGCCCTCTGAGCTAAGATTGACGACAGAAGCCAATCCTTACCAGTGTGAGTGCGACTCAGATGGGAGATTGTGTAACCCGGACACTTCGTGACCTGTTTGTCTCCCAGGATGCTGACCTGTCCTAGCCTGTGTCAGGCCTGCCCTAAATTAACAGGGAAAATAAATAGGCTGCTTTTAACAAATACCAGCAGCTGCCCAGTCAGTGAGATAAATGGACTAAAAAATATGGCTTACAACCCCCTGGAGCCCAAAAGTGCAGTAATTGTATACATATCTGTCCAGACCATCCTTGGGCAGCTAAGCCATAACTATGTCACCCCAGATTCCTTAGCCCCTTCAATACCTATATAAGACTAATTCTTTTCCCAGTTAATTGCTAATATCTCTCTCCCCTGGTGTTAGCCCATCCTCTCAGGGATGAAATCACTCCCAGCTAGCCACCACTATCTCTCCCTCCCCCTGCTAGCCCTTAGAATCCCCTGACCTTAGTCCCTGTCCCTGTTCACTCAAATAAACTTTTCTTTTTCTCACAACGGAGAGCCTGCCTTTTGTTGACAAGTGGATTCTTTACAACAGCCCACATTTCGGAAGAGTTTACTCCTGGCTTTGCAGAGCTGCTTCTCTCTTTTTGTTTTTAAGAGAGTCTTGCTATGTAATTTAGTTTGTTCTTGAACTCACTACATAGCTCAGGCTGCTCTAGAGCTGGCTGTGAACCTCCTGCTCCAGTCTCCCAGTGCTAGGGTAAACTGAGGAGCAAACTAGACCACTGAGTCAGACGAAGTTGAAGCCACAAGCAGAGTTCACTTTGAGGGTAGGTGTAAGCGGGCCAAAGGCGAGAGGACCACTGGCCCCAAGGGTGAGGCGAAAGGAAACTTTTGTAGGGAGAGTTGGGTAGGAGAGGTGGGAGTTCTCAGGGAGAGCAGAAAATTTTGAGACCTGGGGCTGATCTGTTGGGGTGCAGGATGTCTCTCGTGGTTGCTGGGCATCCAGCTTGCAGGCATTGCTGGGTGCAGTGGGCACATGTTCCTCTCCAACTCATGTTTTGGCTTCCTATTGTACATTTCTGGTAGGTGTGAAGAGCTTGGGGCAAAGGTGCTGTGAGATGTTTTCCTGTTCTGCCTAGGTTCGAGACCTGACACCCAGTGAGAGGTTTACAGTGATACACCACCATGCCTGGCTACTCCAGTCTTCTTACTGGACTCAGTGAGATCTTTGTGTGTTGCTTTTCCGAATGGGGTCACCAGTCTGCTAAGACAGTTCTAGTTAATTCACCATGGAGAAATCACTGTGAGAGAGTGTCTCAAATCCAGGCAATGCTAGGGCATTTCTACTTCTGTCTATGAGAAGTGTCTATTAACTTCTGTTGCAGAAATCTCGGAAAGAAATACACGGAGACACAGAATTCGGATAAAATAATAAAATTTCTTCTCGCGAGTGGGCGGGAATGCCAGAAACCGATCTGGTCAGTATCCGCGGGCCCTTTGTTCAGCGTTTCCCTTTTTATATCCTTTTTTAGCCATTATCTCATCCCTAGTGGTCTTTGATACGTAAATACAATTCCAGTTCCTATTTACAAGTCTCAGACATGAGAGAGGCCATATACATTGTAAATTCACTCTGGCATGGTAACTTTGTTAGGTTAATGAAGTTACCTGTTAGAGTCAGATAACTGTCAGTTTAAACAAGGAGTTATGGGAAAAGCAAATCTTAAAAGAACACGTTACTTATTTTGCTTCTACAACTACCTTAATGTTCAATCTATTGAGTTATCTAAAACTTTTCCGTATCATTTCAATTGCCCATTTTTATTTTGAGAGGCTCTAATTTTTTCATTTCTCTATTTAGTATATTATTGATATGAGTTCGCTGACTAAGGAATAGCTTGCAAAACTTTTCCCATTCTGTAATTGAAATAAATCAGACACAAAAGCTTAAATGCTGCATGGTTTACTTTATATAAAAAACCAAATATATAAATAAATTAAAAGGCAAAATAAAAGACAAATAATAAGAAACAAATATTTTGCAAAAGTTAAGGGCCAGGGATATAGCTCAGTGGTTTCACCGCCTGCCTCGCAAGAGCAAAATCCTGAGTTTGATCCCTTGTATCAAAAAAAAAGTAAAGAAAGGGAAATTGGAGATGGAGGGATGTGGGAGGGAAGCAAATAAAAAAAGAATTAAGGTGTTTTATGTACATGTATGAAGCACCATGATAAATGTTCCATTCAATTGATAAAAATCAATAACTAAAAAAATAAAAAGGTGAGAATAGGAAAAGATTGGCAGAGAGATAGATAATGACAGATGGAACTGAGAAAGTCACTAACAGGTATCCACATGAACACAAGTGCTGTTTTCTTTCAGAAAAGAAAAGAACACAGCAAAGTCACACACATTCTCACTACAGGAAGAAGGATCTGCAAACCTCAACAGGAATGTCCAGGAACTGGATGAGGAAGCACTGTTTTCACAAATTAGGAGAGCAAAGGCTTAGACAATGCATTCCTTCTGGAGTAATATAGAGTCTTAATATTGTTTTAATTTAAATTTCTCTAATGACCACTATGTTGAATATATTTTCATGTACTTACTGGCCATTTGAATCTCTTCTGAGCAATGTTAAGATCAGCATCCTGTAGGAACGATTTATTTTTAAAACTAGAAGGATAGGAGTGTTGTTGGGGGAGTGAGTTGGTCTGAGAAGTCCCTTGTTGAGTAGACTGGTAATTACAGACTTTAATCCTTTTAAATGTTTTAAGGCTAAAGGGTATTGGGGAACATTTGGAAATTGAGTGATATCTTTGAGAGAGATCTGAATGGGAGGGTGATGTTTAGCCACAGAAGGGGTGGAGGTGTCCCAGACTGAGGGGTTAATATAAAGCTCCCTAGGAGAGGGTGAAGTTAGATTAAGAGTTGAATCTGTCAGGGGGGCAGCCAGGAGCAGCAGAATACTGGTAGGGTCTGAATTGGCTGAGTGAAGGGTAAGTGAAGCCCTAAATTTAGTTAAAATATCTCTCCCCAAGATGGGGGTAGGGCAGCTAGGAATAACCAAGAAACTATGTGAAAATGTACTGCCCAGCAGAGAACAAGCTAGGGGTGGTGTACTTAGTGGGCTTGAGTGTATTCCCTGAACTCCCACAATAGTTACCGTGGAGGGACGTGGAGGGCCTGAGTACTGTGGTAAGGCCGAATAGGTAGCCCCCGTATCAAGTAAAAATGAAATAGGCCTACCTGAGACACTGACAGTTACCCTGGGCTCATTGAGAGTGATGGCCGTGGGGGCTGTAGATGACCCTGGGCACCGTCAATCCTCCGTCACCAGGCCAATGAGCTCTGACAGAGACATCTCCACACCTGCTGACTGGGTTTGAGGAGGGGATGGCCTCTTACCTCTTTGGCGAAGGGGACAGTCAACCCTCCAGTGACCCGTCTGCTTGCAGTCGGGACAAGGGCCAGGCGGTGGCTTGGGATTGGGACATTCTCTAGCCCAGTGTCCAGTCTGATTACACTTAAAACAGGCCCCAGGAGGCCCATCATGAGTAAACATCCTTTTGCAGGATGGTGGTTTACCCTGTAGGGCTGCTGCCAGCATCTGGTAATTGGCCACTTTTTGTTGTTTTGCTTGTTCCTCATGGTGATTGAACACCTTAAAAGCAACATTGAGGAGCTCAGTTTGTGTGGTCTGGGGGCCCTCCTCAACCCTTTTTAGTTTTCTCCTGATGTCAGAGGCAGACTGTGAAATAAAATGGGTGTTAATAACAATCATGCCTGCCTGAGAGGAGGGATCAATTTTGATATATTTTTGAAGAGCATCAGCCAACCTAGAAAGAAACTGTGCTGGATTTTCTTGGGGTCCCTGAGTTATTTCCCTAATTTTATCAAAATTAACTGTCTTTTGTGAAATTCTCTTTAAGCCTTCGCCGAGACAAAAAGTCATGTAGTCTTGGAGATCTCTGCCTGGGTCTCCATCCCGGTAAGTCCAATCAGGTTGAGTATCTGGCACTGCCTGGGTGCCCACTAGTTTAGTTGGATCTGTGGCATGAAAATCATCTGCTACTGCCTGGGCTGCCCTCTAGACCCTCTGGCATTCCTCTGGGGAGAGAGTAGTTGAAAGAATTGTATAAATATCTCACCAGGTCATATCATAAGACTGAGTAAGGTAGCAAAATTCTTTGATATAAACATCGGGATCAGAGAAAAAGGAGCCTAGGCATTTTTCAATTTGAGAAAGGTCAGAGAAAGAGAAGGGAACATGTACTCTAACAATGCCCTCAGTCCCGGCTACCTTTCAGAGGGGCATCTGTGTGGCCAGGGCTGATGGTGGAAGGGTGGGATAGCGAGAACAGGTCCGGGGTGGGGAGATGTGAGGTGGTGGGGATGGGGTAGGAGGAGGTAAAGGAGGGTCACAAGATGGCGGAGTAGGGTCACAAGATGGTGAGGGAGAGGAAGGAGACAAAGGAGAGGTACAAGATGGCAGAGGAGAAGAAGCATGGGACAAGGCAGAAGAAGAATTTGGGGGTTATAAGGTGGGGGAAGTGCTAGTGGTGAGTGATCAGCTGGATCAAATGAGTCAGAATCAGAAAGAATGGAATTGGGAAGGATGGATTGTGAAGCTTGGGCTAGGAGTACTTGAGAAGGAGAACAGGATTGACAGAGGGAGGGTCGAGAGCGTAGGTAGAAAAAGGCTTGTATGTAGGGGATTTCTGACCATTTGCCATTGCGCTGACAGAAGTTGTGTAAATTGCACAGTATATTAAAATCAAAAGTGCCATTTTCAGGCCACTGAAACCCATTATCTAATTTATACTGAGGCCAAACCTGATTACAATAGAAAACAAGTCTTTTTGGCTTAAAGTCTGGTCCCAACAATCTGAGGGGTTTAAGCTGTGCCAGGAGGCAGCCCAGAGGCATTGAGGGAAGGGGTTTGGATTGTTGGGCTCCCATGTAAGAATGGGTGAGGAGGAGGCAGCCCCCTGGGAGAAGGACAAAGGGGAGAAGTGTCCTTGTCTCCTTTGACAATCTCTGAGTGAGTCTCCCAGAGGGAGAGAATGAGAGGAGCCGGGCCAATGGGATGTCTCCCAGGGGCATGGTCCTGGGCCCAGTGGCCATGGGGGTTTCTCTGACCAAGCACTTGGATTTCTGAGAAGTCCCCAGAGGGAGAGAGAACAAGACAGAGAACCCGACGAGAGGGAGGCTGAACTGCCTACTCACCCAGAGATTGGTGACTGGTGTGGATGTGTAGTGTCAGCAATGGCAAAAGTAGAAAGCCCCAGTGGGTCCTGGCAATGGCAGATAGGGTTGGTCCGATGGAGATGGCCAAAAAGGCCAATCAACCCCATCCTGTGGGGGATCATCCGTTAATGGACCATCTACCATCCGAGTCATGGCACCAGAAATGTCAGGTAAAAGGGCCGAAAACCAAGACCAGACCAGGCCACAACAAGCCTTTATTAGGGGAATAGATCTGCCGGGCTGTCTCTGAACAAAGGAGAGACAAAAGCAATATGGCCGGGGCAGGGAGAGTCTTTTATAGAGACTGGGGTCGGGTTTGTAGGGGCTGAGGCAGGGTTGAGTGAGGTAGTGATCAGGGAGTGGAGGAGCAGGTCACATCACTAGTAGTAGGAGGTGAGCGAGTATTAGGTTACTCTCTAGGTGGGACCAGGGGCATGCTGGGAAGAAGGGTTTGTTCTTTGGTGGGAGCAACCATCTTGGCATGATGTCACATAGGGGAGGGGGCAAGGCACCATAGGAAGAGGGCAGCTACTATACATAATAGCTGCTGAGGTAGTGGGAGACCTATCACAACCAAAGTATGGTAAATAGGAGTAGTACTAGTACCCTCATGTTGTTCATGCTCTTATCTAGATGAGATGCTGACCAAAGGTAGAAGGATTAATCAAAACTTATAGAAGACCATTATTTTCAGCTGAGCCCTGCACCCCCAAAGAATAAGACAAACCAAAAATACAATAATTATGCTAAATGTAAGCTAAACAGATTTAAACTTTACAGGACAAATGGACGCCAAAACAGACCAGATTTTTCATAAAACATGAGATTTTAGTGTTCTTGAAAGGAAGTAAGAAGGAAGACTCTATTTTTAATTTTTACAAATAAAGTAAAATGAAGTTACCTGTCATTAGCCATTCTGGTCTCCTGTCAATCTTTCCCTGCTTTCTTAGCTCCAACTTTCAAAACACTACTCTGCCATGGCCTGGTAATTTGTAAATTGGAGGATGCCTCAATTCATGAAATAGGACTAACATTCAACTCTTTGATAGGTCTCCCACTACCTCAGCAGCTATTATGCATAGTAGCTGCCCTCTTCCTAACATGCCTTGCCCCCTCCTCTGTGTGAAGTCATGCCAGGATGGTTGCTCCCACCAAAGAATAAACCCTTCTTCCCAGCATGCCCCTGTTCCCGCCTAGAAAGTAACCTAATACTCGCTCACCTCCTACCACCTAGTGACATCACCGGCTCCTCCATTCCCCAGTCACTACCTCACTCAACTCTGCCTCAGCCCCAACAAGCCCCACCCCAGTCCCTATAAAAGACTCTCCCTGCCCCGGCCATATTGCTTTTGTCTCTCCTTTGTTCAGAGACAGCCTGGCAGATCTGTTCCCCTAATAAAGGCTTGTTGTGGTCTGGTCTGGTCTTGGTCTTTGGCCTTTTACCCAACACTCTTATCTAATGGAAAATTTGTGGTAATTTTGACTCAGGCATATTATTTGATATAGAGTTAAATTACCTTAGAGAAGAAAATATAATA
Source organism: Heterocephalus glaber (assembly GCF_000247695.1). The sequence goes on from NW_004624846.1 coordinate 1,392,627, forward strand.
ATTGGCAGAGTCTCTGACACATGTGATATTGCTGTTGGATGAAGATGAACAGGTTTCTCAGGTGCCTATGTCTTTGTGAAGCAAGATAATAAACAACTAAATCCTGAAAAATACATTGATTGTACAAAATTCTTTTAAAATTCAATGCATGTATAATATGTCAAACATGCATAAATTTACAAATACTCATTCCTTGTTCAGTAAGGAAAGAAATTATGTATTATGTGCTTCCACTTTTATAAACTTTAAATAATCAAGACTGATATAAAATAACAAATACAATAATATCTGCCTATAGATAGGGTGAAATGAGGGAAATTATAGGAAAAGAAAATTTCAGAAAACTAGAAGAGGATTTGAAGAAATGGTTCCTTGTATAGCATGACAGTTGTGAAGGTTAAGAGAATGTTTAACAAATTGTGCATTTTGATTCAAACAGATTTCAATTACACATCATAGAAAGAATAGTAACTCAAAAAGAAAGAATTTTTAAAATGGTAATACCAAGATGATTAACATAAAGTATTACAGAATCATGGGAATATACTTCAAAGAATCCTGCTCCATCTCTACATATACTGACAGAAGAATTAGAATGCAGAAAATTCATGTCATGTACTCTCATTAAAAGAAGTGATGTGGTAAACATCACTAAGTATTTGGACTGTGACTTGGAATAGTTCAGGGAGTTTTTGAGAAGTGTTGTAAAGACTGCAGGCCTGAATGCATGAGATTTTAAATCAGATGTAAGCTCTTAAAAATATCACATAGAGATTCTATGCCTCTGCCTATTCCTGGTCATCAGATTAATGTAGGACATTAACTAAATCTGTCACTTATTAGCACATGCAAACCTTAGATAAACTGAGTGTCAAGTGTTCATTACAACACAAACAGTAAGGCATTATCTTCTTAATGCTGTCAATGCCTACAAGTGTCTCTCAACATTTTCACATCTGCTGTGGTCATTACAGTTTCTGAGACAACAAGCCCTGAACCTACATTATGGCAGGAGGCCATACAAATAGGGCCTCCCTCTGTTGATGAAAACCAGCCCAGCCCTGACCTTGCAGCTCTGGAGAGAGCCCAGCCCTGGATGCCCAGGTGTTCCCACTCTGTGATCAGGACTAAATACAGATGGCTCACAGATGGCTCAGCTTGGGCTAAGCTGGGTTTTCCTTGTTGCTCTTTTAAAAAGTGATTTATGGAGAATAAGAAATTCTGGGTGTGTGAGTGGAAATGAGTGGGATAAACAGTGGACATGTTTGACAGTGTCCTAAGCAAAATGCTTCCTTGTTTGTAGGTGCCCATTGTGAAGTGCAGCTGGGGGAGACTGGAGGGTACTTAGTGCACCCTGGGGGTGGGGTGGGGGGGAAGGGGAGGTGGTCCCTGAGGCTCCTGTGCAGCCACAGTATTTACCTTAAGTGATTACTACATGCACTGGGTCTGCCAACCTCCAAGGAAGGGGCTGGAGTGGATCTCATCCATCAGTGCTAGTAGTAGTTACACATACTACACAGATTCTGTGAAGGGCCAATTCACCATCTCCAGAGACAATGCCAGGAACATGGTGTACCTGCAAATGAGCAGCCTGAGAACCGAGGACATGGCCATGTTTTACTGTGCAAGAGATACAGTGAGGGCACCTCAGTGTGAGCCCAGACACAAACCTTCCTCTAGAGATGCCTAGAAACATCAGGGGACAACCAGAACATACGGAGAGCACAGTGTGTAACCCAGAGGCAGAGGAAGGTTAAGCTTGGGCTTCCTTTCAGGGTCAGTGACCTCCTCCATATATAATAGCTTATCCTTAGAGACTGCATTCATCATTCTGTCCTTAACTCTGGAGTCTCTGAGTCAGAAAAGCTTATTTTAATAGAGTACATTTTCACATACACAAACTCAATTTATCATGTATGATGGTAAAGATGACTCTGCTATGGCCATGAGGACCAGATCATGAGAAAGCTCAGGAGAACCTGGTAAAGTCTACATGGAAGTTGGAATCCACAGTGAGAAGTCAGTGTGAGCCCAGACACAAACCTAAGTTCTGGGGTGATCACGACTAACGTGATATGCTTGGTTACACAAGAAGACATGGAGTGCCCCCAAAGGGTGCTACTACCAGGAAGCACCAACTGTGGTTTGGATGCTCAGGAGCTAGCCCTTCCTGGGTCCTAACACAGGAGCAGGTGTACTGAAGACCTGAGGAGACTTTACTTGCTGAGACCCTGGGTTCTCCTTGCTCTTCATCATCCTGCAAGTCGTCTCTCTTCTTTTATTTTTTATTTTTTAGTATGGGGGATCGAACTCGGGTCCTTGCGCTTGCGCAGCAGGTTGCGAAACCACTGAGCTAAATCCCCGGCCCTCTCTCCCTTTATTTTAATGGAATAACAATGGCCTCTGTGTCTCTTTCATTATATCTTTTTCAGACAAGTTTATACCACCCAACCTTTTATAACTGTAAACATAATGATTGTTTTAACAATTATATTGAAAAATTTAGGTACCGATAAGCTCACCATACAAAAGTAAAGTTTAATCTTTGTCATTATATTCCACTAAAAATAGCCCTGCAATCATCTGTTCAATGTCATTATAAACCATTTATAAACTCCTAAAGAAAGACTTCACTTATTGGTTATTGATTTCCAGTTTTGCTTATCCTTCTCCCTGTTCCAGTCAAAGAAATAACAAATCTATTTTTATTGTTAATGATTTTTTCCAATTCTGGAAATTTTCTTGTCTTATCAAATAAAATTTAGTGCTTGTATCTAGGTTCAGCTGCTTACCAAAACAATTTCAGTTTTATAAATTTTGCACCATGTGGTGTGGATAGAAGTAAAAATTGCATGAAATAGCAGTAACTGATGAGGTTGTGTTGAAATTGGAGCCCTCTTAGAATGATGATGAGATTGTGAAATTTCATAGCCACATTGTGAAAAAGTTTAACAGCTTCTAATATTATACAATTAAATTCCTCATATGATTTCTATCATTAGCCATATACCAAAGAAAATTGAAATTGCTCATTTGCACAAATCCTTGCAAACATATTCATAAAAAACTGTTCTTCAGAGTAGACTAAGTAAAAAAAATTATACAAAAGTCTGTCAATTCATGAAGGGCAGTTAACATGAATTATACCTGTACAGTGGGATTTTTTTGCTCATAAACAGGATGGCATTAATATCCATGTTATTACATGGGTAAGTATTGACAATACACAAATAGGTACAAAAAGTCCATGCTGTATTACTCTGATGACACGTTATGTCTACATTATCCATATATATACCCACAGAAAATAGAGCTGCAGGTTCTAGAGACTGTGGGAAGAGAGATTGGATGGTGAATAACTGGAAATGGGCATAGGTTTTTTTAATGTTTAATGAACATGCAGATTACTAAAATTATGGTAGAGTCACACATGGTTTGATATACACAATCCCATTCAATTTCATACTTAAAATATCAAACATTATATTTCACTTAACTTTCATGCAAAGTGTCACTAAAACGTGATAAACCAAAAGCTAAAACAGACATCACTTTTCTGGAAAAAACCAGCAAAGACAAATGACTATAATTAACAGTTCAAGCCAGGCATGGTAGTGCATGCCTCCAATCCTAGCACTCAGGAGGCTGAGAAGGATGATTACTAAGAGTTTGAGATCACCCTTGGCTTCATAGTGATTTCAAGGCCATTCTAAATTACATAGTAAGACTCTGTCTCAAAAATCCAAAAATAAAATAAAATAAAAGCACAGAAAAAAGGGAGGATTAAAAACTTACTGTAAATTTACAGTAATCCATTTATATTGAAATGCTGCAGAAGTAAGTAGATAAACATTATCAAAGGCCAAGAAATAACCTATAAATGTGCATGACATAATTTTTTTCTTACAAACTTGAATTCAGAATACAATCAATACATTCTACTCAAAAAAGGTAAAGAATATTCATTTTAAATAATTATGTTGTATTTACTTCAAACTGTTGTCACATGAGAATCTCCTCCATATGTTACAATGACTATTAGGAACAAGACAAAAAAATAGCAAGTGTTCTCAAATACCTGGGGAAAAGCAAGCCCAATAGACTGTTGAAAGGAACATAAATCAGTATAGACATGATCCAAACTCCATGGAGATCAGACATGAGAAACATACAAAACATAAAACACATACAAAAACGAGAGATCATCATGGCTGGCTAGGGGCTGGCAACAAGGGTGGTACACTGTAAACCATACATACGACAAAACCAGGTACCTTGGGTGCAATCATAGAGAAAGCCAGATACCAGAGGGCAAATGATAAAAGAAACTCAAAGTGTCAGGCCATCTGGAAGGGCGATCCAGACAGCTCCAGGATGATGGCAACACTTACTCCCCAGGTCCCGAGTCCAGGCCATCTTGGAGAGGATTAGACTCCCACCTGAAACCTCATAGGTGATCCAGCATGTGGAAAGTGTCCACAGTCACTCTAAGCCCCCCGCCAGGAAGAGGGTCACTGTGAGTGACATAGTCACAGACCAGGGCTTCAGAGAAATTGACAGCCTGAGCGTGGTGCATGTGAGGACATGGGTGGGCACTCTGGAATTTGAACACAAGCACCTTCCTTCTATTAAGAACATGAATCTGAGGGCACTGAATGACTGAGGCCTGAGGGGCGGGTGAGTGAGCAATACCTGAGAGCAGCAGGATTTTGGGAACAGCTGAGTTAGACAGACCCAGAAGCAATTACTCACCAATCCTTCCCCATACACTGGGAGTGCTGTGCTTGAGGGACATCTAGTGCACTGCCCACACCCACTGCTGGGTGTGCCTGGGGAAGCCAACAGCACCCCTCCTGGGGACTTCAGACAGTGCAGAGCCCTGGGCCTGCACCAAGTCTGCAGGTTAGAGAGTGGTGCTCCTGGGCAAGTGACCAAAATTGGACCACAGGTAGAAGTACAGAGTGGTGCACAGGTCATAGATTGTCTGGCAATGTGCTAAGCACAAGGGAGGAAAAACATGGAGTTGACTGCAGGATCTGCCCTGCAGTGAAGGGAGCTGGAGTGCGTCCTGGTGGAAATCAACAGAGAACCTGGTGTTAGGCAAATAGTTCTGAATCTTCCCCTCCCCAAATTAACCGATGTGGAAGGATGTTGGAATGGATACAGAGACCTTCAGTAGCCATGGGAAAGCATGGCTTGCAGCCATAATGGGGGCCCAGAGACCCGTCTGAATTGCAGGACTTCCTGCTCCAGGTGGGCAGGAAAGGATCAAGGCAGGGAGTGTGGGCTGCTTGGAGGCATCAGCCAGGTCCAGACTGCAGCATACAAGGAGCTGGGAGAACACAATGGTTTTGTGATATTGGAACTGCGTGAGTAGTTTTCTGTTTGTTTTGGTTCTTGATTCTTTTTTATTATTTTAGATGTTTTTCTTTATTCTTCTTTGTTTTGGTCTTTAAAAAATTTTTCCCCTCTTTTTCTCTCTCCCATTTTTCTTTTTCTGTTTTTCCCAAAGCTGAGCTTTGGACTTGATCAATGCTGCTCTGGGAGGCAAAGATGAAACAGGCCCCCCCCCCGCCCCACAGCTTGCCATACCTTTATTCAGTACATCAGGGGAAACAAATGCAACAGATGACTCAGGGCAGAGAGTTCAGTACATCGGGAGAGTAACAAATATAAAGGGTGACTCAGAGGGCAGCAGTGAAGATCCTAGAACAACGAGGAACTATGCAGATGAAGGTTTTGTTCCTCCCAGGATGTCTTCAGCCGGTGTAATCTTGTCCTGGAGCATCACAGCATCACCGGATCATTGAGGTCTTAGCTGTGACCAGAGGCCAAAATGGAGTTATGTCTCAACATGCCATAGCTGGGCTGTAGGCAGGAGAACTAGGCCTAATCACAATTTTAATTGTGAAATAATTCTTCCCCAAATTTATGTAGAATTGCTCCTGACAGAAGGGGATATTGTTTGCTAAATTTAACTACATAAAGACATTATTTATTGGCATTATTTTAATCAATGTGAATCTTATTAGAAGCACATACATGACCTGGATGCATCTCAAAGTAACTTACAAATTTTCAGACAAGTGTCTCCTGTAGCAGACACCTCTGCCCAGTATTAGCAGGCTGTAGTGGCACAAGCTTCTTCCCCCTCCATAATTCGCTGTGTTACATTGGAAGTAGCAGAGCTTGGCTGAGTTCACTCCCAGCCAAGGTCAACTGATTCCAGCTAAATTCTTTCCCTCTGAATTAACCATTTGTTCTCTTCTACAAAGATATGCTTGTGCCCTCATTCTACAGTCCTGCCTGCTTGATACTTGTTATCAGCAGGTGTCCCAAGCACTTCCCAGTTTCCCCTCTTCCTACACTTGTTATGAATAAACACTGGATGTCCTAGGAGTCCTTTATCTCTGCTGCCCAGAGCAGCTTACATCAGCTCAAGACTCAGTTTCTCTCAAGTCTCTCTCTCTATGTTTCTTTTATTTCCCACTTTCCTATCTCAGGACATCTTGCTGGCTTGCAGGAGGGCAAGACCACTGCAGGAGTCTCTGGCAACTCCCTTCCCTATAACTCAAATGTCAAATTGTCATCAACATCATCTGATAAATAAACTAATTTTATCACCATTAGGAGGAGTTGTCTCATGCAGAAATAAATGTTTGTGTTCAGAAAATGAAGTCCTTCCTGTTCATCTCCACAGAGTGTGCAAATACGCAGCTCACTCTGCTGGGCCAATACAGGAGATCTGGCTCCCAGTCTCTCCCCTGGCACCATGTGGAGCCCTGCAATAAAGGGAGGAAGAAAGAGGGGCAGCCTGGCTGGACTCAGAGCCATGTCCAGGGCTCTTTCAGTCCAAGTGGGTTTGTGAGACTTGGGTCTGAACTTCCACCATGGAATTTATAAATTTTGGGTTTGTGAAATACATTGCTACAATTTTCGCACGCTTTCTGTCTCCCTAACTCTGTGTTTGTAAATCTCCCTGACACCCACATATGCACAGATTTTGATGTATATATCAGTGTAATTGTAGAAAACATATATTGAAGGTAAAATATTTAAGTTTTACACTGCTTATTTTATTTTATTTTATTTTTTGGAAATTTGCACCTTTACGTAATCTGTCTTGGTTCTTATTTTTCCCCCTTCCCCTGCCCTCCCTTCAACCCATCCACCCCTCACTATTTACAAAGACTTTGCTTCCATTTTGACATTTTCTCATATTGATTCCATTTCCTTCTTTCCTTTCCCCTACCCCTCCCACTTCCCCTTCCCTTTTGCCCCCTTTCTTCCTATTTCACATTATCTGTTATACCTTTTAGTCCTTATTTACACTTTTAGTTTCTCACACTAGAGAAACTATTCGGTATTTACACATGTGTGTCCCATTTATTTCACTCAAGAGTATGGCCTCCATGTGCATCTGCTTATTTTAATCTTTTTATTGCATTTATCCTTCTCACAGTTTGCTTGAAGCAAGTATATACTAAGTAGAAGGAAATGACTTGCACACCTGACCCCCACACATGCACGGGCTCCTGAAGCCAGAGCTAAGGTGATGTCCTCAGACAGAGACCATTATCCCTCACAATGACCTCTGAGCAGGTTCTCACCTCATCCTCTTCCGCACCTCACCTACGATCAGCATCATCACTGAAGAGTCCCGAGTTTCCTTGGATCCATCATAGAACTAAATTTGCACCCAGAAATCTGAAGAGACAAGAAGATCAAGAAGCACAGATGGCAGCTGCTTCCCTGGCACAGAAGGTCCTGGAGGCCCATGTTGGAGGGAGCACTGAGGGGGAGATAATGGATGCCTGGAGGACAGGACTGGACTAGGGTGAGGTGAGAGGTCCTGGGGCCACACACTGCACCCCAAATCCCTCCAGGGTCTCAAGGTGAGAACCCAAGTATCCCTCAAGGCTCTGAGAGGAGGAAGGGAGGACTGATCCCTGAGCAATGCACCCAGAGGCTTCTCCAGACAGATACTCGGGGAGAGACTTTTCCCAACACTTGCTCTACTTGGAGGGAAAGAACTCTCTATTATAGACCAAAAATTTAGCCTTCCAATATAACTTTAAGGAGTCACAATAACCCATAGAGGAAAGAGCTTAGAAGGAATACACTGTCCCTGGGAAGGGAGCAGAGATCAGGGGAAAATGAGCCAAACCCCGGGACATGCTTGTGAATGTCACAGAGACAGGATCATACAAGCTTCACCATGAGAACACAGGATCCCCCATGGTCACAGGGACCAGGGAGAATTAACCCATGGGAGGAAAGTTAGCTGCTGTGTGTCCCATGGATGATGGAAAAATGCATTCTGTCCCCATATTGCATTTTCAGACACAGGTCTTCCCAGTCACCAACTTTCCCAGTGCTGGGTGGAGTGACCTGATTTATACTGTGGAAGAAAACACTGTTTTTGCAGTGAAACTAATCAGTGGTCAACTTAACAGTGAAGGGTAAAGATGGTGGTGGCTTGCTATTTCTTCCATGATACAAGGAAGATTGATGATGTCAGGGCCCAGCAATTGCCATTAGGAGAATTGGCACATGCTACAATCATCATGACACATCCTGCTATTTTCACCCAAGTTGTTGGAGTTCAGTTGCTTCTGTGAACACTGTATAGACTGACAGGAGAGTGTTCAGTGCTCCACTCTCCTGACTGTGGTGAAGACTTCTGCTCTTTTTGTCAAGATGCTGCTACTATACTGTGGATTTGAGTCAGTCAGTTTTCCCTGGGAACAGAATGGCACAAAAGATAGATTATGATGCTCACATAGGTAGGGGAGTGCCCTGCCTTTGGCTTTACCCAGTCCAGGAACTCAAAAGCTAATCTCTTCCACAATTACTGTCACTGAGGAAGCAGTGCAAAATATGACCACATAGTCTTTGCTCCAAGCCCTGTACCTTCTGTACCACCTCAATCCCTGTGTGTTTTCTGGAAACATGAACAGCAGACAGGAAGCAGGAAAGAAACTCTGATGGGTTATGTCTCAAGTTTCTGTAAGCAACACGTGGTCCTTGTGAAAGACAGGGAGATCCTGCCATCTGTCGATCTCCACTAATACCCTTAGGGTCTTCCCAAAGCAAACCCATCCCAGACTGACAGCCCACCCCTGGCTGAGCAGGCTGAGTTTCCTCTTACAGGAGCATTTATCAGAGCATGGGCATCCTGGGGCTGTCCCAGGGACCTGGGCATGTGCTATCTGGTGTTTGTGACTTAACAGTGATGCTCCTTGTCCCCAGTGTCCTGTTCTAGATGCAGCTTCAGGAGTCAAGACCCAGCCTGGTAAAGCCTTCAAGGGCTTGTCCCTCACCTGCATGATCTCTGGATTCTCTTTAACCAGCTATGGTGTTCACAGAGTCTGTGAGTCTCCAAGAAAAAGGCTGGGGTGGGTTGGTGTGATATGGCATAATGGAGTCACAGAGTAAAATCTTGTTCGAAAATCCAATCAGCATCAGCAGGGATACTTCCAAGACCCAGCTTTCATCAACAAGGAGCAACCTGAGATCTGAGGACATAGTCTGTATTACTGTGTGAGACACACCGTGAGGTGATATCAGTGTGAGCCAACACAAACTTCTTTGCAGGTGTACTCAGGAGCAGTGGGGAAGTGCAGGACTCACTGAGCTCAGCATCAACCCCAGGAGCAGTTACAGAGGGACCCAGGGAGGGACTTAGTTTGAAAATCTATAGTTTTGTCTTCCTGCCTGGAAACTCCTCTTGACCTCCTGCTATGTCATAGTCTCTTAGTTTTGTTTTTTCATTAGTTACTGAAAATGATCATTTTCCCTCTGCAAATAATTTCAGCTATCTACTGTTTTCTTCTATTGCAGTGTTACCCAATCCAAAGCCTGGTCATCTTTTTCAAGATGATTCTAATTCTGAACTTTAGTGACTATGGAAGAAGGCTCAGCAGATTTCCACTCATGTGTAAAACTTTCTGTTCATTTGTTGCTCATGTTGAAGGGAAAACCACAGCTTCTTTGGCTTAATGTAAGGTTGCAAAGGTAAGATCATAACCAAAACATCTGATGCTCCAGACTTCCAAGTGCAAGAGGGTCCAACACTGTCTACAATGGATCCTCATTGCTCACAGATTTCACAGGTACAATTTTGCATAATTTATAAAATTACTTCATACATCAAAATGTAACCTGAAGGTGCTTCTACAGTCATCCTTGGACACACAAACTATAAAGCAAAATAAGTGAAACACTGTGTACGTTCCCCACTGAGATCCCAACATTCTGGTTTCAATTATCATCAGATTATTTTCATAAAAAATTTATGCTTACATTTTTTTGAATTTTTTAGCTGATTTTTACACTGTCACCAAAACACATTGCTATAATTATTTCTCATGTCCCTGTGTGCACAAGGGTTGAAGTTATCAGGATCAGCAGGGCTCCATGAGGATCCTCTGAGCACCAGTTGGGTCCTCAGAAACAGGAGCAGAGGAGGAAGCTGGGGAGTGAGGGTTTCCTGTCAGCGTCTGGGGTTTCCTCTTCTTTTAATGTCGTACAACCTTCAGAGAACCTGAAAAACATCTGCCACATATGTACAGATATAAAAGTTCCAAGCAAAGTAAACTTTGGTTAAATTTAATGCGTATATATATTTATTTCTTCACTTTATAATTTTCAGTAGAAGGGCAAACATGGCCAACATACACCTGAAAAAGACTGTAAATTTTCAGAAACTAAGTTCTTTGGAGTGTCCAGTCAGTATCATGGGATTCTCTAACACTAATGTGATAATTAAGACACCATTCAGAGAAATTGCCTCATTTAAGAATAAAGATTTCTGACTGGGAAATTAAATCCTTCACATCCCTCTCCACATGTTCTGAGACCATGCAGCTCTCCCTGCTCCTTGGCCACCTCAGGAGCCCTGGTCCTCAGGCTCAGCCCCAGCACCATGCGGAGCCCTGTGCTCAGGGGAGAAGTGAGGAGGTGCAGCTGGGCTGGGCTCAGGGCAGCATCCAGGAGCCTCGCTGTTCTTTCTGTCCAAGGAGGCTGAGCAGGAATAGGGTGTAGACTTTCACCGTGGAACTCAAAAATTAAGAGTCTATTAAGAGTGAAGTTACCATTTTATGTCTGTATATCTCTGTCTCTCTCTGCCCTGATCTCGGTCTCTGTTTCTCTGATACACACAGACACACATTTCAAATATATATTCAGTGTAATTGGGTAGAATATGTATTTTAAAAGAATATTGAAGTTTTATTTTCTTTCTAAAGAAATGGAATTTCTCATAATTCTGTCCTCACTGAGTGCCTTAACTTAATTTTATTTTTGTAAACCCTGTATCTGTGTATTTTTCTTACAATAATCAATTATGTTACTATGCATAATACTATCAAGCTTCTGTTACATTTTTCTGTGAAGCAAGTGTACTGCGAGGAGACAGAAATGATTTGTACCCCTCACCCCCACCCACATGGGCTCCTGGAGGCAGAGCTGAGGTAACATTCCCAGCCACAGATCACTGTCTCCTCAGAACTGAGGTTGAACCTGGCATTCCTATACATCCTGGGAAGTCAAGGCCACTTCTACCTTTCCACCCTCCTCTGCACATCACCTGGGACCAACATCATCATTGTTGTGTCCTGCGCTTAAGGACTGAGGGTTCCTTTTGTGATGTGATGTTCCAGGTGTATCTGCTGGACTGAGCCTGTGTTGGACGTTTTTCAGAACATGCCATCAACTGAGAGGTAGCCAGCTCTTCACTGTTGGACCTTCTGAATCCCAGCTTTACGAAGATCCTTGAAATCTCTGAAAACTTCTCTTGAGAGTCCTGTTTTTCCTTCACCTTAGTCTTTCTAAGACATTGGAAATAATTACATTTTCAAAACTACAAAACTCTGGGATAAGTAAGCATAATTAGCTTTTCTTGGACTTATCTGAAAACTCAATTTACAGGGACAACAATCACTCAGAAAACTATAAAGCCCAGATGGTCCAGAATCAGAGACAAGCCCCATTTCCCAGTCACAGAAGGAGCTGGAGACACACAGTGGAAGCAATACTGAGGGGGAGATGATTGGTGGCTGGAGGACAGGAGAGGACCAGGGGAGGGGTCACTCCTGGGGAACATATGTTCCCTCCAGAGCCCTCCAGGATCTCAAGGTGAGGATCCATATATATCTCTCAAGGCTTTGACAGGGGTAAAGAGAGACTAATAAATACATTCAGAGCTTTCTTCAGACAGAATTCAGGGAAAGACTTCTCCAGAACTTTGTCTTACCTGGAGGAAAAGAATTCTCCTCACTACACACTAACTATTCAGCCTTCTTCTATGACATAAAGGGAACACAGTAGTTCAGAAAGAAAGGGAACATACTGTCCCCCAGAAGGGAGTGGAGTTTAGGCAAAAATGAACCAAACCCCTGGACATCCCTTGTCAATATCAAGGATTCAGAAAATCGTAGAGACTTCACCATGAAAACACAGAATCCCCCATGGTCATGCACAGCAGTGTGATGAGAGTGGATTAGAGCTGAAGGAGCTGCAGGAACCAGGTTCATCTGAGAGGAGAACTTGGTGGAGCCATAGACAGCAGAGGAGATGAGGAGAGGACAGGACAGCACAGTGCATCCTTTACCTCCACCACCTGCCAGACCCTGTTCAGGGACCTGCGGGCCTCAGGCTCATTTCTCCTTCTCCCTTTGGTGTCTTTGCAAGGTTTTTCTCTTCCTGGAGTTTTGGGGACCTCCAGGTGTCCATGGAGTGCACTAGAGTTGCACACTCAGAAAGATACACACATTTCTGCAGGGAACTGGCATTACACTTGGGGAGACTCAGGTGAGAGTCTTTGTCCATTTCTGTTCTGGGGGTCTGATGTCAGGAGGGGAAGAAGCCAGCAGCTAAAGTCCACCAAGACAGCCCTGTATCCTTCCTACTGATGAGATATCCTGCTGAAGTTGTATGCATAGCATGGAGATCAGCCACCTCAACAGGCAACTGCCATCCCAACCAGGTGATCCTGATACCACATTACCAGGGTCAGTGCACAATAATGCTGCCTCCCCATTTGTCTTCTCTGGGGTCTCTATTATGCAGATAAAGTATCTGGAGACACATAGACCCCTGTGACTGTCCTCAGCTACAGCCCAAAACTCACATCCCTGGTGGCATCTGCAGCACTAGGTCATGGTTACTAAGAGTAGGGAGGGGATGGAAGCATGGGGACTCAGCCACAGTGTATGGGACACATAGTCCCAAAGGTGCTGAAAGCAGTATTACAAAATGCCCACCTCTGAGGTGCAGGAACCAGGCCTGGGGGGCGTCCTCACATCCTCCTCAGTTCATGTGTAACCTGTGCTGGGTGGGCTTAGGAGACCCGTGGATCCTTACCACAGGTAACACTAAGAAGGCTGGAGCTGTGCTGACCCAGGTAGGAAGCTCCTCCACACTGGAATCTCAATAATTCACATGAAGAATGAGTCCCCATGGAGCAAACCTACCCAAGTGAGCTGGGCCAGGTGCATAGGGTAGCATCCACCTGAGAGTCCAGGCATAGGCCACACAGACATGTCCCCAGTGTCTCTTACCCTGGCCTTCATCCTAGATCAGTCTGCTTCTGCTTATGAAGTCCAACTGCAGGGTCCCTGTCCCTATGTAATTGGATGGCTGTTACCCTGAAAATAGTGATGCTTGCAATGGGTCCAGTGACCTTCCCTCATTTGGGGTGCAAGGTTATGCACTGACCTGCATGCTTAACAGGATGACCTTCCACAAGTCGTCCCTTCCTTTTTTTTTGGTACCAGGGATCGAACTCAGGACCTTGTGCTTTCGAGGCAGGTGGCAGCACCATTGAGCCAAATCCCCAGCCGTTCCCTCCTCAACACCTGCAGGAGCCAGGAACTGCCAGAACAAGGGACACACAGTGTAGACCCTGCCTGTGTCCTCGCATTGATCCTGCCTTATGCACAGAAGAAAGTGAGTCTGAGATCGGAGTCAGGGCAGGCTCCTGAGTGTAGGTGCAGGGCAGGGATAAAGGGGGCATCCTCCAGTTCAAGCTAACATCTGTGCTGCAGCCACCTAAGTGGGGTGATGGGGAGATGACTTGAGCCACCCCAGGTCCCTGCAGCTGTCTCCTGGCTTGGCTTCACCAAAGGGACCTAAAGGACATGGGCCTCCCCACCCAGAAAATATATACTCCTGCAAATGTTGCTGTCCAGCCTCCACTGTCCCTCACAAAGCCCTGGGTGGGTTGCCCTCTCCATGCTCAGGTCTTCCTGCAGACTAACAGGTTTAGTAAAAGTGTTCCCTGCTCCAGGACACATGTCAGAAGCTCAGTCTTCCTGAAAGAGCCTCTGAAGCAAGTTTAGCCCTTTCCTGTGGCTAGATATGCTGTCAGAAAGGCCCTGGGACCCAGACAGGGATCCTCCTGTGGGTGGGGACAGTGAAGGGCTCAGGATCATACTGAACAGATGCAACCAAGGACCAAGATCAGGACCTGGGGCAGGTTCCACTAGGGCCTGAGCCCTTTCCATTTAAATACCAATCTAAAATTGAAAAGCTATAAGGACTGCACATGTATGATAATTATCCCCTTTGATTGGGTGGATTTATTTAATCATGCAAGGAGAGCCACATAAGACAGTGTCTTAGTTACTGAAGGACCCTAGTTAGCAAGACAGACTCCATATTGCTGCTTGACCCACCTGCCTGCCCTTTAGATGAACTCAACAGTTCATGGAGGACTGAAAGTAGCAAAGCAACAAGGGACTGTAACAGGATCTTTTTGCCCCTTTTATCTTATTGAGACTACTTAGAGTAACACTCACACCCTTAATCCTAGTGCCCTCAGGCCTAGCATTGTACAATGAATCAGTGATACACTCTAGATTCAGAAATCTGAAAAAGCCCCACCTAAAGCCACATGAGCAATTTTCATCCAGTGGGGAGAGCTGCAAGGGATAAAGCTGAAGGAAGCCTCTTTGTGAGGTGTATGATAACTTCATGGTCAGCTTTGGTGAACAAACACCTCATATCCTTCTGCTCCATCACTAGCTTCACCTCCACAGGAAATTCCATAAGAAATTACAAGAACCATTTTACACTCCCATCAGCAAGGAATAAGTGTCTTTGCTGCTCTTACCCTCCTCTGGAATTTGTTTGGTCAATGTTTGGCTCTTAGCCTTTCTAAATGATGTGTATCTCATGGTTGTATAAATATATATCTTCAAGGAGCTCTACACGAGCTTTGCATCTAGGGTCAGTGTCCCAGGTTCCTGCTGCTCAGCTCCTCCACCACGCACGGTGCTCTCCTTCTGCACTCTGCTTGCCACCATTGTGGACCAGCAGCAACTGCTGCTGTCGCCTCTGAAGGGACTCAGCCTGGTCTACAAGGAGAACACAGCCCAGTCCCTCAGCAGGACCCAAGTACTAGCCAGCAAGACCTTGAGGAGGATCTTCCAGGAGCCCAGCAGTCGAAGAGTAAGGGACTTGCCCCAAAAGTGGAGGAGGAACCACTGCTGAGAGAGAACTCTTGGTGTTTCATCATCTTCTGTATGGAGCACCATGATGTTTGGCAGATGTATAAGAAACCAGGGGCTTCCTTTTGGACAGCTGAGGAGGTGGATTAATTGAAAGACACCCAGCACTGGGAAGCCCTAAAGCCTGAGGAGACATTTTATTTCACATATTCTGGCTTTCTCCTTGCCAGCGATTGCAAAGTCAATGAGAATTTGGTGGAGCAATTTAGCCAAGATGTTCAAATGACAGAAGCCCATTGTTTCTATGGTTACCAAATGGCCCTGGAAAACATACATTCTGAAATGTACAGTCTCCTTATCGACACTAACACTAAAGATTTCAAAGAAAGGGAGTTTCTCTTCAATGCCATCAAGACCATGCCCCACATGAAGAAGGCAGATTGGGCTTTGTGCTGGACTGGGGACAAAGAAGCCACCTATGGAGAACATGTGGTGGTCTTTGCCACCATGGAAAGAATCTTCTTTCTTCTTGGTTCTTTTGAGTGGGAGCAGAGAGTGAAGGAGGTAATCGTCCATCCTTTGTCTTGATCTTCTTGATCATGCCCCAGTCTCCTCTCACAGGAGCCTGCATCAGAGCATGGATGTCCTGAGGCTGCTTCTCTGCCTGGTGGCAGCTCCCTGCTGTGAGTGTTTCAGGATTTCAAGAGAGGGACCTTCAAGTGAAACCTTTGGTGTGTTTGACTGATGGTAATGCACCTTGTTCCTAGGTGTCCTGTCTCAGACACAGCTGCAGGAATCAGGATATGAACTGGCGAAGACCTCGCAGACCCTGTCCCTCACCTGCACTGTCTCTGGATTCTCTTTATCCAAGCATGGTGTCAGCTGGATCATTCAGGATTCAGGAAAGGGGCTGAAGGTGATTAGTGTGATATCAAGTCATGGAAACACAGGGTATAAGTCCGCTCTTAAATCCTGAGAGTGCTTCAGCAGGGTTCCAAGAGC
Source organism: Heterocephalus glaber (assembly GCF_000247695.1). Next base: position 1,409,081 of record NW_004624846.1, read on the forward strand.
TCAGTTTCATTAATATTGAGCAGCCTAATAGCCAAGGACACAGCCATGTATTATTGTGTAAGAGTCACATTGAGGGGACATCAGTGTGAGCCCAGACTCAAACGTCCTTGCAGGGAGCTGGTTACCAGCTGGGAGCATGCAGAACTGAGCTACGGGAGCAGTTACAGAGGGGGCCTGAGGAGCAATTAATTAGAATGTCTGGTTTCCTTTTCCTGAACTGAAACTCTTCTAGAGGTTTTTTGTTATGTAAAAGTCTCTTAATTTAGGTTTTACCTTACTTTTCGAACATAATACTTTTCTGCTCAGTGTCTAAATATTCCTTCTTATTTCTTCCACATGTGGAAGAAGGAGTCCTATCTTCCTTCGGTTAATGTAACTTTGCAATCACAAGTTGAGATCTTATACATCTGCTGTTCCATACTTCTAATACAATAGAGTCCCAACATTGGGTACCATGGACTGTCACTACTCACAAATTCCACATTTCAAAAATTGGATAATTGGTAAAAATTAATTCATGTTGGAAAATCCAAACTGATGATGCCTTTGCAGTTGTCCTTGGACATGCATAGCCAGGAAAATTTTTGAGACACACATTGTGCACGTTCCCAGCTGAGGTACACAACACTCTTCTTGTCTCCACACTTAGCAGATCCATTTCATGGCAAATACATTTCTACATTTTTTCAGTTTTATGATTATTTGGTGGTCATTTTGATTTTTACAATGACCTTTGAAATCATTGTTGTCATACAGTATTGTTCCTATGTGCAAAAAGGCAGAGGGGTTTTTGACAGGGAACATATGTCAGTTAGAGAAGTTTCATTCGGGTCTATCTTATGTTGACCATGGGCTCATTATTAATGAATAAACAATTTGATGCACCTTTAACAGGAAGAGAGATTCAGCTGAACTATACATAAGACTACTCTAGAAAGTCTTAAATTATCACCAACTGAGTGAAGAAGCTATGGAAGAGATGAAAAATGACTAACTTCTAGACACCATAAGTATTAAAATTATTAGCTTAAAATAGATGAGGGAGGAATTATAATTTTCTGTACTTAATATTTGAACTGGTGTGTTATCTTATTAAAGATAATTATTAAATCTCCATGAAGTTGTCCATCTTTTATTATTCCAGTTATTAATACATAGTCTAAATCTGGGAACATTATGAGTCAGAGCAGTGAGCTAATCTCACAGCTGTGGAGGGCAAAAGTCCAAGATCAGGTCACCCCATTTCTCTGGCACATGATGAGGCCTCCTGGAAGGTAGCATCACATCATGGAAGGAACCAGACAAGAAGCCAAAGAGAGATTATGGGTCAGGTTCACTGTTATACCAAGTCGCTCTCATGGGAGCTACCTGGTGCCCCATGAAAAATACACCCATCCCCTAAGAGGGTGGCAGCCAGATGAGAGCTCCCAACCACAGTGAAAACCAAGCAGCCTACACATTGAGTTTGGGAAACACAGTCAGGCCATGACCAAACCACAGCATCATGAAATCTCAGATGTGATCAGCACACACCAGAAGACTCATTTACCAGGAAAGAACAGCTAGTCTTATTTTTGTTTGTGTGTGATTCTTGCATTTATTGTGGCTGATTTCATGTATACTTTTTTGACTTCAAACATGTGTGCTTGCATATGCCCCATTTCTGTCTGTGACAAAGAACAGAAGTGGTGTCACCCAATGTTAATGCACGAGTCCAACACCCGCCTCTTTTTATTTATCAGTATGCTTCCTCAGTAAATCAAAATGGCTCACTCTGGAGGTGTGGCTGGCATTGGGTCTGGATTTGATTCGGGAGCATCTGGAAGTGCCAAAAAGTGAGAGAATGATCAAAGTACACAGACTGTGGGTGTGTGAAAGTACTCAGCAGTGTGATTGTGGATGAATCACAGTGCCCAACACTGAGTCATGGGCACACCACCGTGTTCAATAGTTAGACTGCAGGGGCATCAAAAGGACACAGGGACAGCGAGGAAGGGCACCCACAGGACAAACCTGGAACAATTGAAGCAGTAAAATAAATGCGGAGTATTGGATTCTATTCCCAAGTAAATATACATGAATGCATAAAAATGTGAATCAGAATTGAATAAACAAATGACAGTGTGTATGACCAAGATCCTACAGGCAAATAGTAATTATTGTTTCCTCTATGTGTATCTATATAACTATCTACTTGTCTTTTCATCTATCTGTACATGTATATAATATTTATTATCAATACAAGCTTAACTCATACATGCAAATTGTGCTTATCACGGACACCCTGCTATACAGTTCACACATAAAGTTACCTGTTATGTTTTGGGAAGATCTAGAAGGAAGGAGCTTGCTGACTCCAAATGCCGGGGAATGATAAGGATGTGGAGTGCTAATTAGCTACTTTGATCAGTGCACACTGCATGTGTTGAAGCATCACAATTAACTCTGTTAATGTATATAATTGATATAGCTTGAAAAATGATTTCATCTTACTACTGCATTCCTTAATTTGTGCCTTTTGAGACTGGAGGTCACATTATGGAGTCCATACTATGGGATCTCATAGTGGAGAAGAATGGAGCTGGCCTCTGATCTCTTCCACCACTTATTCCTGCCATCTCATGCACAGGCCCAGACCTCAGAATGGAAGCTGTTGGGTGGATTGTCAAGGGGACTTCCTTTCTAAGACGGATAATGTCTCCATCACTGGGGAGGTTTCTCCTTCTGTCAATCATTGAGTGCAGATTGATTGCCAGGAGTTATGAATATTGTTGCGCTAGTGAGGTAGAAAATATTTCACTTAAACTACAATCTACCAATACTGAACAAAAAATGGACACTTCAGAAATCTGTGACTGAGTCCTTGAAAATCAGTCACTGGCCACCACATGTGAATCAGTGACCAGAGTGTTTTTTTTTTTAAACCAGCTTTCCTTTTCCAGTTCTGAAGAGTTTCATGCTCATAAAAGTACTCCAGCAAGATGGGAGTCTACAGGCCCAGGGTGTCCATGCAAAAACTTGGATTTCTATGGGAAAATCAAGGCTTTGGTGTAGAGTTCTATTTCAACAAGGCGAGAAACTGACATCATGTGAGCAAAAGTATCTACACCATGCTAAATATAAAGTACGTGCTTCTACTAGTGAACATATTTCACCTTCATCATATGTGTACTCCTGAATGCACTTCACATGGGGAAATGTAAACCCAAGTCACGTGAGCTCACTCAAGCCCTTTTAACTTAAAACAAATCTTGTGTCAGAGTCAGTTTAGTTTGAACTAAATGGGATTGCAACATTTTGTTCCTGCCACACTATTTTGGAATATCCATGTTTTAAAAATGAGTTTAGGAAAATGGAAATGGATTTGAGTTGGAATCCTTCACTT
>NW_004624846.1:1412565-1463009 GCF_000247695.1 Heterocephalus glaber
TATATATGTCTTTACCAGTAGTGTCTATCATTGTGTGAATGTATCTATACGTACATAAACAAATGTCCAATACTAAACATGTACTGTCCTGCTAATCCCTGGGGCCTGAGGAGTGGTTATTATAACCCCCAAATTTTTCTTCCTCTGTGAATATATCCAGCTCCATGAAAGATTGTCTGCCTCATGTCCCATCCTGGACTAAGAGGACCCTGGTCCTGGTGCAGTGGACCCCAGGACAAACTCCAAGCTCTCTCCAAACTCCAAGGGCACAACCAATATCATCCATTGAGGGGAGCAACAAGGACCTCTCCTCTCTCACTCCTGCTTTCATATACAAGTGTACATTATTTATGCAAATACCTAATTATACAATCAGATTAAAACACAGCAGGTCTTTCCATAAATTCAGGCTTTCTGTCATTCTTGAAGATATCTTCTGGAATTAGTGGACATAATCTGCAAGAACATGGAACAATCCTGTTCTTCCTCTTTCTAGGGGTGGTTCCTAGAGGTGAAAGCTTCAGGGATTCAGACAGGAAGACATGGAGAAGCTGCATCTGACACAGGATTCACTGTAGTTTTCTGTTCCAGGTGTCTTGTCTCAGGTGCAGCTGCAGAAGTTAGGGCCTGGCCTGGTGAAGCCCTCACAGCACTTGTCCCTCACCTGCTCAGTCTCTGGTTACTCCATTGCCAGTGGTTACTACTGGAGCTGGATTTGCCCACCCCAAGGGAAGGGGCTGCAGTGGATGTGGTGGATTGGTAGTGGTGGAAGAACAGCTTATAATCCATCCCTGAAGAGCCAAAATCAGCATCTCCAGAGACACGTTCAAGAACCAGTTCTTTCTGCAGCTTAACTCTGTGTCAACTGAGGACACAACCATGTGTTACTGTACAAGAGACACAGTGAGAGGACATCAGTGTGAGCCCAGCCACAAACCTCCATGCAGAAGCGCACCGGACCAGCAGGGGGCGATGGGGATACATCGAGCACCTCGCAGGGCTTCAGAAGCTGGTGCAGAGAAGGAAGCTGGGGAGTGAGGGCTTCCTGTTGGCCTCTGGGTTGCCTCTCTGTTTGAACATCATATGACCTGCAGCAAACTTGGAGTACGTTTACTATAGTTGACTTGTGAAGAATCACTGCCAAAGAAAATAAAGGGTATTTTATTTGTTAAACTTTAATTCATACCTGGGTTTAGTTATTTATTTCTGTCCATGCTTTCTCATTTGAATGTTTTTGAAAACCAAACACATCTTGCATTACCCAAAAGGAGATTGAATTTTCATAAGTCAGGTGATTTTGGAATATCAAGTCATCATCATCTAAAAATTAATTTAGCCAGGTGTTGTGGGGCACCCTTGTAATTCAAGCACTTGGGAGGCAGAGGCAGGAGAATTGCTGTGGCTTCAAAGCTGGTCTGGTCTACACAGTGAGTTTAAGGCCAACCTGGAATCCATACTTAGGCCCTGTCACTAAACAATATATACTATTAATAATAATCACCCATTGTCCCCTGGAGGTCCTGGGTGTCCCTGCAGGGTGCTTTGTATCTGAGCTCATACTGAGGTCCTCTCTTCATCTCTTGTACAGGAACACAGGGCAGTGTCTACAGTTGTCAGGGTTAAGCTACAGAGAATAATAATAGTAATTATTTTATTATTATTATAACAATAATAATATAAATATATGAAAAACAATGTGCTAATTTTATCACCATGAAAGGGAATTATCTAATGAAGAAATAAATCTTTCAGCTTAGGGAATTAAAGCCTTCACATCCCTCTCCATGTGGTCTGAGATAACACAGCTCCCTCCTCTGCTGGGCCACCTCAGGGGACTTGGCTCCCAGGCTCAGCCCCAGCACCATGTGGTGCCCTGAGTGCAGGGGAGGAGGGGAGAGGGGTAGCCTGACTGGACTTGGACAGCATCCAGGGGCCCTTGGACAGCATCCAGGGGCCCTTGGTGTGCTCTTTCTGTCCATGGTAGCTGAGCAGGACTAAAGGCCTCTACTTTCACCAAAGAACTTAACAATTAGGTTTATTTCTATTATGCACAGTTTCTCTCTCTCTCTCTCATCTCTCTCACACACATGCACAAAGGTTTTTATACACATATCCATTTCATTTAAGAAAAATACATTTAAATTTGAATACCCATAGTTTCACAAAATTCATTTTTCTTTGCCAGAGCTTTCAATTTATTTAGTTTCATTACCTCTGTAATTATTGATCATTCATCTGTGTATGATTTCCCATAAAATATAATATGACTTCTGCAAACTAAATAATGTCCCTCTCCTGGTCACAGTTTCCTGTGAATCAGGTGCATACTGATCGGAAAGAAATGACTCACACTCTTAATTCCTTCATATTCATGGTTTGAAGGCAGAGCTGAGGTGATGAGAAATCACTGCCTCTCTGAAGTGATGATCCAGCTCATCTTGTGGAGCTAAGAAATCCTCCATCTCTTCATCCTTCTCTGCTCCAGCATAATCACTGGCCTGTCTTATGTTTAAGGACTGAGAGTTCCTGTCTTTAGTGCGATGTCTTGTGCCCACTTGCCCCATCCAGCAAGGTTGGGCATACCTCCCAGAACAGACCATCACTTGGAATGTAGCCAGTGCTTCTTTATTGTCCTTTTAATTTCTGGTTTCTGGGAAATTACTGATAATTTCATTGAACTCAGGACCTTGAGCTTGCAATGCAGGCAGCAGAACTGATAGGGAAAAAGTTTGAGGCAGCTTAGTAGGTTGAATATTAAAGTAGTTGTAGAAGCAAAATAGGTAGTGTATCCCTTTAAAACTTGCCTTAGCCCATTGCTTTTGTTGTTTAAAGTGAAGGTTATACAGCTCCTTTGATCTGTAGCTCTACTATAGATAACATCTTAACTCTGAAGAATCAAGTTTCAATGCTTGGGTAAACTTGTGATATATGTGCCTTAACTGTCATGTGTTTAGGACTGTAATCATTAACAGAAACCACCTGTGTCTAACCATTAAACAGGAATTGGAACTTTATTTACTTAACAAAGACCACTAGGGATGAGACAATGACTAACAAAGGTATAAAAGAGGAAGCAGAACAAAGAACATGGGGGGACACTGACCAGATGGGTTTCTGGTGGTCCCGCTTGCTTGCAAGTAAACTTCTATTATTTTACCCAAATTCTGTCTCCATGTATTTCTTTCCACGATTTCTAGAACAGAGCCACTGAGCTAAATCCCCAGCCCTATCACGGATAATTCTTCACATGCATCCTGTCGTGGCTTTTTTTCTATGTCTTTTCAGTTTTAGGGATGAATGTTGAGATGTATTTTTAACTTTGTTGGATCAGACCCTTGACTCTAGTAACAGGTTAAAGTTGACCTGTTAAGTTACATATAGGTCCTATTCCAATCTAATAAGGAGCCAAAAACATTAAGAAAATCTATGAAAACTGAACATCATCATATTATATTGGACCCAAAAGAGTTGTTATATTGCAGGGAGATCAATCATCTAGAAAAATGGAGTACAGGAAGATCCAGCATTGCTGCTACTTCCCTAGTACAAAAGTCACTAGAGGCACACAGTGGAGGCAATACTGACATGGTGATGATGGATGCCTGGAGGACAGCAGAGGACCAAGTGAGAGCTTCTTGGGTCACAAAACCCACAGGTTCCCCCCAGAGCCCTCCAGGATCTCAAGGTGAGGATCCAAACAGACCCTTAAGTTTCTGACAAGGGGAAGGGAGGACTGATAACAGAAATGCACCTAGAGCTTTCTACAGACACACAGGGAAAGGGCTTTTTTATGGCTTGTATCTAGATGTGTCTCCCACACCAAACCCTCATGTTCTCACAGATGGGGAGTTTCAAAGGTGGCTAGATTAGTGTATGATACTCGGGTTAAGGGTGTGATGCTTGTATTAAGGGGATGGATAAGGAAAGGCACACCCTGAGTGTGGTAGGGACCACCCAAAAGGCTGGTAGCCTGGATGGGATAAAAGGGAGAGGCAGACTTGCTGTTGCTGTTGCTGCTGCTGCTTGCTGCCTTCTGCCTGCCCTGCCATGGATGGTTTCACCTCTGTGATGCCCCTCTGCCATGCAATCCTGCTTTGGAGCCAGCTGAAAATTTAGCTCTATAAACTGAGCTAAATGAACCATTCCTCCTTTAACATTTGTGTCACATGTTTTGTCTCAGCAACAAAAATAGTAACCAAGATAGCTTTCCAAAAAGTTATTCAGATTGTGAATTATTACCCATTTCAAAAATTTCATTAATAATTTTTAAATTTGTATATTAATTGGTACATTTTAGGTATACAATACATTTGCATTTATCACTGGGTGTTTGTACCTGAACAAGATGCATCTTAGTTCTTATTTTTCCCCCATTACCTATGCGCCCTCCATCCCCACCACCCTTCCCTATTTACATAGACTTTGTTTCCATTTTTTTTCTTTCTCATAATTTTTCCTTTCCCTTCTTCCCTTTCCCCTTACCCTCCCACCACCCCTCCACCTTTGGTATTAAGTGTTTTATTGTTGTTATTGTTTTTGTCACAGGGAAACATACCTGACACACAAAGCTTAAGAAGGAAGGTTTTATTTTGTGTCATTATTTCAGATATTGCAGTCTTGATTTGACTGCTTGTAATATAGAAATACCATGGCAAATAGAAATAAAGAACAAGGATACCTACCTTCTGAGAGCCAGGATCCAGAGAGGAGGAAAAGAGGCTGAGAAGAGTGGGCTGGAGCCCAGATTAGGTCCCTCAAGTTACATTATCATGACTCAAATAGACAAGAGAATTGTATAGTGTAAATCTCTCAAGCAAATCACATTACTAACACAAGTGCATCACCTAATTTTTTTTCTAGGAATATTAATGTTGAAAGGTGGAGAATTTTAACCTGTGACAAGCCATGAAAGGGCACAAGGGGCTCACAGTCTAAAGTACTTTTGTAACCCAGCCTCATCATGAGGATGTGATCAGGTGGATCAAATGTGGGGCTCAGGTTCAGCAAGCATTCTGCCCTTCATACTTAGAAATACATTTGTCTTCAGAATTCAGATTTTTTAAATGACCCTACATAAAGTGTGAAGCCTGTCTGAGGGAGTTGGATAGCTTGTTTTCTTTAATTTTTACTCTTTTGCAAAATATCGCTATCATGCAACTCTAATTTCTTCATTTAAACAATAATTGTATTTATTTTAGGGGCCATATTGTCATTTTCATGGATGAAAAAGTGTAGATTGTGATGTAAGACCGTGGGCCTCACCAACCACTCTGAGGAGCTGACTACAGTGATGATCACCCAGGAGGGAACACACCGGACAAATTGAGAGAGTAAAACAGACCTTTATTAGTCTGGCCAGATGGCACCCTCCAAGCACCAAGCTTAGAGAGGCACCCAGCTCAGAGTCTGAGATCCTTTTATAGGGGTCGCAAGAGGGAACTTGGCAAGCAGCAGTACAGAAGTGAGACATTGGCAGTTAGGGGAGTGTTGCAACTAATCTTTACATAGCAGGCATAAGACTATCTTGTGGTTTTTCTTGGAACAACAACAAGTACATTCCGGGAACTCGACATCCCCATGGTGACCCATAACAGAAGCAGACAAGATGGAGCCTTATTACAAAATGGAGTAACTTCTGTTCAGTCTCACATTCCCCACTGATTTTAGCACAGTAAGTAATCCTATGTGCAGCTTTCTTCTTCTAGTGGCACTGGGTTGTATCTAGCCTGTTGGTTTAAAACCATTAGGCGAACAGATCCCACCCGGGACCTTACATAGGCCATAAGTTTATTAATAATGCATGGGCTGAAAGTCAAAGCTAGTAGCAAGATTAACAGGGGTCCAGCAAGGGCAGAAACAAGGGTAGTCAACCAGGGAGACCAGTTAAACATTGACTGGAACCATCCCTCCTGTTTTTCTAATCTATCATATTTCTCTCGTAGGTGTTTATTTACAGTGGCCAGGGTTTCTCTTATTATTCCAGATTTATTAGCATAATAGCAACATTGCTCTCGTAGGGCTGCACATAGCCCTCTCTCTTTCATAAACCCAAGGTCGAGTCCTTGGCAGTTTTGAAGGACCATCTCAGCCAGAGAATCAACCTGTTTTTCCAAATGAGACACTGACTTGGTAAGCAGGCCTAAGTCTATTTTTACCTGTTGGGCAAGGGTCTTGAAGTTGGAGTCTTGCAGTCCTGTTGCTGTCACGCCCAGAGCTGTTGATCCCACAATGCCTGCTGCAGTTAATATGAGAATCAAAGCTGAGTGGCGCTTTTCTTGGGTGTGTGCCTTCTTAGCTAGGTATTCCCAATCCTGGTCTTCTCCATATATAGTTACTTGGGGTAAAATGTGGACCATTACGCATACCTCAAGTTCCTAATTAAGGACTGTCATGGACAAACAAGGAGTTATACCATTTGTGCATGCCCACCATGCATTGTTTCCAGCTTTTAGATATTTTTAATTACTGGCGGTGGGTGCCTGATAAGAGCATATACTGTCCAGATAAGAAGATGTAACACTTGGATTTTTAACACATAACCCTTTTCCTGTTATATCCCCTATGGACAACCTCTGTTGTTTCCAATCACACTCATCTTGGTTAGCTTCTGAGTAGGTGCCATTTACTGCCACCCCTACATAATATGGTGGACAGGGACTCAAACACATCCAACATCCTTGGGTAACACTGTAGTCAGATCTATTTAACAAGGTATACATGGCATTAAGGGTTTTTAGGTATGGCTGGATCAGAGATTCAGGAGCAGCTAATGTCACATTATGAGTTCTTTTGGCCTTCTTTTCCTGAGGGCCAGAGACCCTATAGATGTTGCCCACTGGTTTAGGCAGTACTATTACTGGGCTACGCTGGATGATGAGGTCAGTCATAGGGTCCTTTCCACCCGCATTGAGTGCCACCGTCCAGGATTTTCCTTTTTCCCAATCTTTATACGGATTCTGCCATTGTTTTAAGGTTAACTTGATGGGATTACATTTTCAAATGGCTGCGGTGGATCCAGGCAGTGTCTAGCTACCTTTACTGCCGTAGGGGTCGTCAGGATGACGGGAAATGGTCCTTCCCAGCAGGGTTCCAAATTTTTGGAATCAAACCTGCGAATGAAAACCAAATCTCCCAGCTTATAAGGTAGGGGTGATAAGGGTTTTTCTGAAGGGTGAGCTCTAGATTTTCTTATTTTTTCTTGCAAATCTGACAAAGCTGGTGAACAGCTTTCAGTGATTTAAGGAGTTGGAGGTGAGAGAGTTTTTCTGTCAATTCTAAATCAATTCTAGGGACAAGAGGGGCCACTCGCCCATAGATTATCTGGAAGGGGGATACATTCAAAGGCAAACTTGGAGTACACTGGGTACAGTAGAGGGCAAAGGGGAGAAGCTCAACCCATCCCTGTTCAGTCTTCATGCATAATTTGGTTAATGTCTCCTTCAAGGTTCTATTTGCCCTTTCCACTTGCCCTGAGCTCTGAGGCCTATATGCACAATGCAAATTCCATTTTACTCCTAAGGCACTGCTAATCAACCTGGATATCTTGGCCGTGAAGGCCGGGCCATTGTCAGACCCTATGGCTAATGGCAATCCAAATCGGGGAATTATTTCTGTCAAAAGTTTTTTTACAGTTACTTCAGCCATTTCCTTTTTGGTGGGGAAGGCCTCTATCCAACCTGAAAAGGTATACACAAAGACTAACAGATACTTAAATCCACACAGGCCAGGTTTCATTTCAGTGAAGTCTATTTCCCAGTGTTCTCCTGGCATTACTCCCCAATATCGAATCCCTGGGGGGGGGTCCCATGATTCGGCTGGCATTTACCTGAAGACAGGTGGGGCATTGTCTTACCAGATCTTTGGCTTTTTGGGTCAGTCCTCAGCTGAAGAAGTGGGGCCACAGGGCCACCAGCATACGTCTTTCTCCAAGGTGAGTAGACTCATGTAGTTCTCGGAGCACAGTGTCTGCCAGGGCTCCCAGCAAAACTACTTTTCCCCCTTCGGTGGTCCACCACCCATGATCCCCCTTTTTCCATTGTTTTCTTTTCATGTATTCTACTTCTTCCTTGGTATACTCTGGTTTATCTGGCAATACCGGGGTGGGGTGCAGGACCAACTGCTTCCCCACTGATTTTTGAGTGGCCTGTTTTGCTGCTTGGTGGCATTGTTTCCAATTATCTCAGGGCTGGACCCTTTTTGATGGCCCCTGCAGTGTATGATGGCCAGTTTCTGGGGCAGCCAAATGGCTTGCAATAATGCCAAGATCTCAGTCTTATTTTTAATAGTCTTTCCCTCAGAGGTTAAGAGACCTCGATTTTGGTAAATTTCCCCATGTACATGGGCCGTGGCAAAAGCATATCAGCTGTCAGTATAAATATTGATTCTTTTCTCTTTACCCAATTCCAAAGCCTTTGTTAAAGTAATCAATTCAGCCTTTTGGGCGGAGGTCCCTGGGGGTAGCCCTGTCTCCCATTCTACTTGGCAACTTTGGTTGACCACTGCTGCTCCAGAGTATCAAACCCCATCTTGCACAATGCTGCACCCATCAGTATAGAACATGGCCTCAGCCTGGGGAAGGGCTTGGTCTGTTAGATCTGGATGCCTTCCCCACAAGTTCTCGAGAATCTTGAGGCAGTCATGTATGGGCACATCCTCCATGGACTCCGGGAGCAGAGTAGCAGGGTTGAGATGGGCAGTGGTGGAAAACCAGATACACGGCTGTTCCAATAGGAGTCATTGGTATTGCAACAGTCTGGCATTAGACAGTCACTTGCTAGGTGAGCTATTCAACAAGGGCTCAATGGCATGGGGAGTGATCAAAGTCAAATCCTGTCCAAATGTCAGTTTGTCAGCCTCTCAGGTTAGAGCAGCTGCTGCTGCTCCTGTCCTCAGACAGGTAGGCCACCCTTGGGCCACTGAGTCTAGCTTCTTTGAGAGGTATGCCACTGGCTGCTTCCACAGTCCCAAAGGCTGAGTAATCACTCCCTTGGCTATCCCATTTTTCTCCGCTACATACAGAGTGAAGGGCTTGTTTAAATCTGGTAATGCCAGGGCTGCTGCCAATGCAAGCACAGTCTTAAGCAATTGAAATGCCTGCTGGCAAGTCTCAGTCCATTCGAGGGGCGTATTTCCCCCTGTGGTGGCTTTGTGCAGGGGTTTGGCAATTTTTTGCCGGGGATCCAAATTCTGCAATACCCAACTGGCCCTAGGAATTCATGCACCTATTTCTTTGAGCTTGGTTCTGGAATCTGGAGAATTGCTGATACCCTCAATTCTGCCAGCCTCCTCTTCCCTTCCTCAAGAATATAGCCCAAGTAGGTTAGCTTGGTCTGGCAGAGGTGAGCTTTCTCCCAGGACACCCAATATTCCAGGTCTTGGAGGACTTCCAGGAGGCCCTCAATGGCCACAAGACACTCTTCATCGGTTGAAGTTGCCACTAGGAGGTCGTCTACATACTGAAGAATAGTTACTTGGGGAACAGCTCTCCTTACCTCTCATAAATCTTTGCTGAGAGCTTCTCCAAACAGAATGGGGGTGTTCTTGAATCCCTGTGGCAGCCAGGTCCATGTCAGCTGTCCAGTAGTCCCGATGTCTGGGTCAGTGCATTCGAAGGCAAAGAGGGGCTGGCTCACTGGTACTAGGGGGTAGGCTGAAAAATGCATCTTTGAGGTCTAATACCAAATATCACACATGAGCAGGAAGGATGAGACTCAACAGAGTATAGGGGTTTGGTACCATTGGGTGGATGGTCTCCACCCAGCTGTTTACCTCCCACAAATCCTGTACTGGTCTGAAGTCTGAGGTGCCAGGCTTCCTCACAGGAAGCAGGGGTGTATTCCAGACTGGCAAGGGACCAAGATGCCAGCTTCCTGGAGTTGGTGGATGTGCTTAGAGATCCCCACCTTGGCTTCCAGCTGGAGGGGGTATTGTCACACGCAGATGGGGGTAGCAGAGGCCAACAATTGGACCACCACTGGGGCATGGTGGTTGGCCAGTCCAGGTGGATTGGTTTCAGCCCATACCCTGGGAAACTTTTTCTGAAGGTAGTTCCATTTTTGTTCAGGGGGCTCTGCGCCCTCCTTTAGCAATCTAAATTCATCTTCTAGGGGAACCATTACCATAATGGCAGAGGGTGGCTTGAGTTCAAAAGTCCCTCCTTCAGACTCAGAGGAAATAATAGCACCCAGCTTTTGTAGCAAGTCTCTTCCCAGAAATGGGTACGGGCACTCAGGGATAACTAAGAAGGAGTGGGTGACGGTGCCTTTTCCTAGATTCACAGTTAGTCTAGTGGTCCAAGGGTAGGAGGCTGACTTCCCTGTGGCTCCAGTAATGGAGGTTTTTAAGGAAGTGAGGGGTCCAAGGGGGGTCTTCAGGACAGAGAGGGATGCACCAGTGTCCACAAGGAACTGGACATCTGTTCCCCCATCTCCAAAGTCACCATAGGCTCACTAGGGTTAAGCGGCCATGAGTCTTGGCCCCGTCAATCTTCTTCATCTACTAAGAGGATTCCACCTTTTTCCTTTTGAGCCTCCTTCTCTCTTTTCCTTTTTAGCTTTTCACAATCCTTTTAAAAATGGCCCTTTTCCTTGCAATAGGCACACCGATCTTTTTCTAATAAGGGTCGGATCTTTCCCTTGTTCCCTCCTTTGTTTTCAGGTCTTTCTTTCTGGATAAATCCTCCATTGGCCAACGTGGCTATGGTCACTTTTCCCAGTCTCTTGGCCATTCTCTCTTCTGGAGGATCCCTGTTGTTAAACGCCTTCATGGCTACACTCATCAACTTTTCTCTATTCTCTCCCTCAAATCCTTCTAGCCTTTGCAGCTTCTTTCTAATGTCTGGGGCTGACTGGGTAACAAATTCCAAATTTATTGCCTGCAGATTTGCAGGGGTGTCTGGATTGATTGGAGTATATGTACAGTATGCTTCCAACAGATGCTCCAAAAAGGCAGAAGGGGATTCCTCTGGTCCTTGAAGGACCTCACTTACCTTGCTCAAATTGGTAGGCTTCCGAGCGGCTCCCCTCAGTCTGGCCAGGAGATGCTGACATTAGTTCTGGAGAGCCTCTCTCCCGCCCAAGGTATTAGCTTGCCAGCGGGGTCAGGTGGATGGGAGTTGTGCTTCAGTATGGGCCCACTGCTGCTCATCTAGGGGGCCCTCTGCTCCACCTAGTACCAACCTTACAGCTTGTCCCCGGATTCTTTCCCTCTCCTCTGAGGTAAAAAGGGCCTGGAGGAGTTGTTGGCAATCATCCCAAGTAGGATCATGGGTATGAAAGATAGACTCCAGGAGAGAGATTAGAGCTTGGGGTTTCTCTGAAAAAGGAGGATTCTGATGTTTCCAATTATATAAGTCACTGGTAGTAAAAGGGATATAAACATAGTGACCTTGCTCTGTGTCCCAAAGGGGCAAGAGAGGGGCCCAACTAGTTCCCCCAGCGGGGACCTCACTAGGTCCATATGCAGCCCCAGCTTGCATGTGTGAGGGAGAAGTCACAGAGTCTGGGGACTGTGGCCCCTCAGGGAGAGGAGGATAGAGAGGAGTAGGAGCCGAAGGTTGAACAGACGGAGGAAGGAAAGGATTTCGGGGTCTAGAGCGGGATCCATCTGAGGAGGTGGAAGATTCCACATAGGGCGGAGGCCCTCCCAAGGGGTCTAGGGGGTCAGGTTCCAGCAAGAGTACCGGCTTGGGAGCCTGGGTCTTAAGTCCCCAGGGTCCTTTCGGGGCAGCGACTAAAATGTGAGTGTCTGTTCGAAGTGAACAGCGCTGCAGCCAAGCCGGAGGTTCCTCACAAGCCTGAACCCAGATGTCTATGTAGAGAAATTGGTCTGGGTGGCCAGGGTGACTGGTGACCTTGCCCCAAACAGCCTGGCAAATATTGGGGTCAAAAGTCCCTTCGGCTGGCCATCCCACCCCGAAGGCTGGCCATTCCAGTTGACACAGGGAGCGGAGTCTTCCGTGAGAAAATTTTACCCCGTATTCATCTTCTTGTTCTGGAGAAAAAGCCAATTTAAAATTAGTGAGAAAACAGTCAAGCGGAGTGGACCCAGTAGAACAGGATCCTCCCATTACTCTGCTCCTGATGAGGACTGAAAAAAATGTAAAATCAGACACACAACAGACAGAACACTAACATACAAAAGACAAGACGAACGGGTGCCATGACAAAATGAAACTAAATCTTCCCTTGTTCCTCGTCAGGAACCTTGGGGTCAGGGGAGGCTCCCCGGCTCGTCAGCCACCTCACTCCTGACTTAATAAACGGTTGCAACCAGCCAAAAGCTTACCTCCGGAGGTTTTCTGAGGTCTGTGCCCGAGGGTCTCCTGCTGGATCCCGCCACGGAGTCTCGGCCGAATCGGGGGTTCCTACCCGGGGATCTCGCTGGGTCCTCCAAATGTAAGACCATGGGCCTCACTGTAGTCAGCTCCTCGGAGCGGTTGGTGAGGCCCACGGTCTTACAGTGAGAATGTGAAAATCATGGCAATAAACCTACTGCCTCATTCCCAGGAGCAGGCCCTCCCTCTATCCCATTTTTTTCCTGGCCTGACCTGGACTCGTGACATTTTCTGACATCAGAGGATTGATTCTTCTATAGGACATTGACTTTGAAATCTTCTGAGCACATTTGTGATCCATTTTCAGAAGAATCCCCTGAGTTCATTAAGAAAACAGGGCAGCTGTGAAAAGCCAGGAGTAAAGCCTATAAATGCAAGAATTCCTCAGGTGAGGGTGAGATTGATATCGTGGGAGAAAGACTGGTCCAGAAGTTCCTGAGTTACAATTACTTATTTTGGCTGCACCCCTTCTGGAAGAGGTTTGTCTCTCCAGGCTCAGCTGGCAGGCAATAGAGCAGGAGCCAGAGATGAAGGCGCAGGCAGTCTGAATTACCCGATCATGTGGGCCGAGGGAGGTGGGCTCTTCCTGTATCATGGTACTGCAACGCACAGCCTGAGTGTGTTGCTGAGAGCGCCTAGCCAAATAGATCACCCTTTTGTGTAGTCCACCCTTTTGTGTAACTTCTGCCGGCTGCAATTTGCATTCGAAGGAATCTGGGAGATGCTTAATCCACACAATGGTGACGTTGTGGGATGGGCCCTGGGGGATGGGATGTAATTGGGTTAGTTCTGGAAGTGGCCAGAAAAAGTTATGGGAGTAAATAGCTTCTCCTTAGCTCCAGAATGTGAGGTCTTCCTAGTCTTTGGTTTTGGATCTTCCTTTGTCCCTTTTGCACTTTGCTCAGGTAGGGAGAGTCTGGTTCCCCAGCATCCTGTCCCCACTGTGACACTGTCAGGCCAAAAGTCCTTCTTAGGCTGCTGCAGGCAGAGCTGTACCTCCAACAGTCTGAGAGCAGGTGCTTTGGAGAAATCCTGGGTTCTGTACTCAGCAACGAAGACAATTATCCCTTTACTTATTTACGTGGTGTTACTGCAGGAATAGTGCTCATGATTTCATGATATTGAGAAATGAGGTCCTGAACCAAAAGGAGGATGTTAGGAGACATTTTATTGGAAATAATAAGAGCTACCAGATTTCCAGGTAGTCCTGAGTGGCTACCATGTGGCCCCTCAATCCAGAGCCAATTATAGATAAGCAGAGCACAATAAATGCTCAGTTTTTTAGTGGTCACCTATCACAGATGTCTCTTTGGATTTAAAATAACCACTTTGAACTTGGGCTCTCTAAGGTATTTTGTCAGCATGCAGGGTTTCACAGAAACTGAGATTTTAGAGAAAAACTGGTTATTTTGTATTTTAAATTCCTGGGCACTCAAGAGTTTAGTAGGGAGTGAGTGCATCACCTTCTGGTAGGGAGGGGGCTGTAGTCCTTGTGCAGAAAGTTCACTCTTGGTCTGAAGTTCCTGGCAATTTTTTATTTTCATTTTAATTCTTCTCAAAATGGCTACCTTCCCAACTCTATCTCAGGCCCTTCCCTAGCTAGGTGCTTCATTTGTAAGCTAACTAAATAAGTTATTCTTTAGATTTAGACTTTAATTGAGGGTTTCCCTAGAGTTTAGAATGCTGAGAAAGATGGAGGGGATGTTAATGTATTAGCAAGGGAGGGCAAAGTGTTCCTGCTAAGGACAGCTTCCTGAATGGCTGAGGCTGAATCCACACTGAGGAATGAACTCAAGAGATCCTCCTGCCTCAGGCTCCCAAATGCAGGTGTGTGTCACCATGACCAGCATATTTCCTGTTTCCAATGCTGTATTAACTAGGTTTTCATGAACAAACTAATCAGGAGAACAGTCTTTTACTGTTTGGAAAAGGAACACTACTTTGGGAGTGTGCGGGTGCGCACGTGTGTTTTATGCAGAGGTGCACTACTTCAGCCATACTGTTTGGTTTACATTACCAGAACAAGGAGATAGGATGGAAATTTTCAATTGACAGAGATAGGGCTGAATATTTTGAACAGAAGATACAAGCATGTGCAAGGCTGAAGAGAAGGCATTTCCATTCCCAGTTTTAATTTATGCTTATTATGGTAACCCTTCTCACTGTTGTAACCTTAGTTCATCATTTGCCTTTCTACACTTGGTTTCTCATACCCGTAACCTCACTTCCTCTTCCATGAACTTAGTGGGGTAAAGGCAGGTGTGTGCACACTGTAACTTCTAAAACTCCCCTTTGCAATGATTGATATCTCTCTGAGGAAAGAGATGACCTTGAGCCTTTGTTCTGTATTCTGTATATGACAAGGAACTGCATTTCCTGAAATCCCTGTGTCCCTTGGGTTCCCCACTCTCTGAGGACAGACCTTCCATGTTGATATCCTGGAGAAGCCAATGGGAATGGCCTATGGTGAAGGGCACAATTCAGATAAAGCACAGAGCTTTTTTTCATGGCACCTTTCAGCCTGGCCTCTACATGTCTCTGTGGATATCATCATAGAGCATAAAGTTTTGGAGGTTGTACTGTCTCTTCACACTAGTGATATCTGAATTGTAGTACAAGTAGTAAGGACAGAGAGGGAGTATGCAAATACACAGAGAGAGTACTCTGGGGAGAGTCACTGACCTTGGGTTTGGGGTACAGAGCTAGAGATTTGCCAGCTCTTGTGGGTTTTGGTTGCTCATACTGGGTACCTTGTTATTTAGCAGTTTATTTGTCCACTGCACCTGCTAAGTAAGTGGGTTTTGGGCACTGCTGATTGTGCACATCAGAAAACACATGAATGTGTTTCAACTTTTTTTGTTGAAATCATAACATACAACATGAGCAAGAAATATATCTGAAACCAACAGATATTTCTCAGACAAAGAAGTAAAAATAGCAAATAAACATTTGAAAAAATGTGCCACATCACTGGTCATTTGAGAGATGCAGATGAAAACAATGCTGAGATTCCACCTCACCCCAGAAAGAATGGCTGCTATCATGAAGTCAACCAATAACAAATGCTGGCAGGGCTGTGGGGAAAGAGGAACACTGCTCCACTGCTGGTGGGAATGTAGACTGGTGCAACCACTGTGGAAATCAGTATGGAGATACCTCAAAGAACTAGGATTGGAAGTCCCATTTGACCCAGCTATTCCCCTGCTGGTTATCTTCCCAAAAGAATTAAAAGAGTCATACCACAGTGATATATGTGCACCCATGTTCATAGCAGCACAGTTTGTAATAGCTAAAACTTGGAAACAGCCCAAATGCCTATCAACTGGAGACTGGATTAAGAAAATGTTTTTGTTTTTTGTTTTAATAAAATGGAGTACTACTCAGCCATAAAGAATGAGAAATTAGAGACATAGCTAAATGGATGCACATTAAGGTGATACTCTTAATGAAATAAATAGGACACACGTGTAAATACTGAATAATTTCTCTAATGTCAGAAATTGAAAGTGTAAATAAGGATTAAAAGGTATAATAGATAATGTGAAATAGGCAGAAAAGATGCAAAAGGGAAGGGGAAGTGAGAGGGTTAGGGAAAAGGAAAGAAGGGAATGAAATTAATACTAGAAAAGGAAAAAATGGAAATAATGTGTTTGTAAATAGTGAGGGGTGGAGGGGTTGAAGGGAGGGGAGGGGAATGGGGAAAAAATAAGAACCAAGATATATTATATAAAGGTACAAATCTCTAATGATGAATGTCATTATATTGTATACCTAAACTGTACCAATAAAATTAATGTTTTAAAAAACAGCAATTTCACTCTGATGATGGCTGTGATTCTCAAGAAGCCCCAGATTTATATTTCTTGGCTTGTCATATCTCCCTGTCTTATCTGTGATTGAGCTATGGTGGCCTGCACCGGGAATTTTGTGTAACCTTGGGAATATGTTTAACCTTTTGAGTGTGGGTTCCCTTGTGAACTCCAGTGAACTAGGGTTTTTTCTAACCAGCTTTTTTTTTTTTTTTTGCTTTTCTGCAGCAAGTTACTTGTATAAAATACAAGTTACCTCAAGAACTTCAGAATTGCTTTTCAAGATTTCATCATAAGAGTGTGAATTTCTTACTTTTAAACAGTGGACAATTGATTACATCTGAAGAAGCAAAGAAATATTTCGATGCAGTACTATTTTTTGTATTTATCATAAATATGTGTAAAGATCCATAAAATGATGAAGGAGGTGAGGAAATCAGCTGTGATTACCTCTACTACATTTCCCAATTTAAAATAACTATCCACAGTGTGGCCACAGGATGGATCTTGGGAAACTCTTTGGCCCTTAACAATCTCATCAAGCAAAATGTTATTTGGTTTCAACTCTTAGGAATTGGAGTGAGTTAATATATCATTATGCTTATGATGAAAAGATTATTTGAGGTTTCTGTTGGACAACCCAGTGGCCATAGCATTGTGGGGAAGTTCATATTTCAGCCACTTCACTCCTCCATTACCTCTGGGCTTATGTTATTTCAAGTTGGTTTTTATTTTTTATCTTTCATGTGATTAAAGATGTTACCATTGATATTTTCTGCAAATGATAATGAATTAAAATTTTTAATTGTATAAGAAAAAATATTCATCTGCAGATGATAAAAAATAGAAAATTTATACAAATGTTTAAATATGAATTTTTCATATAATCCTTTAAATATGTGTGCTTTATTGTGTTTTGCCAATATGTGGAATAGTTTAATTTATTTATAGTTGTCAATTTAATATATTTTTATGGTTTTATATTGTGCTTATTGCAATTCTTTCATATGTGATTTAAAATTTTTTGAAAATATATCAGTGTGGGTTTCATATGATGCAATGTTTACAGTTTCCAATTCCCTTGTTTATACCCGGTGCATATTTACATGGAAATTTTCTGTATTTTTTTTGCTGCAAATGTACTCTGTGGTACAGTTTCTTATTAATTCCTTGTTGGCACTTTAATTTTTCCAACATATACTTTTTGATGTTATATACAAGTGAAGATCATTTTGTGTATTCCATCTTAATCTCTGCCTATTGTTTTTTCTTCTTTCTTGTGTTTTGCCTATCCACTGATATAATTTTAGTGTTTTTATCCTCTAGATTTTATTGCAATAGATTAGATTAATTTTTCAATAATGCCTTTGATACTTGTAATAGTTTCTTCTGTATTGTCAGTCATTATCTCCATGAATATTGAGCAATGACATTGTTAGGTATTTCAGAGCCCCCACAGAGCAAGCCCCTTCCTCTCCTTTCCCTTTGCCCCACTAAGGCCACAGGGAACAGGGCACTTCTGCATAGCTAAGGCCTGACCTCCCTTTGTTAGTGATTCCCTGCCTAGTTAAGGTCTTTCTGCCCCACCGGTTTCATGGTCAGATGTTCCAGTGAGATAGGGGCTTCCCGAAAGCGGTGACTCAATCCCCCCTGACCGAAACCTGTTGCTACATACCCCAGCCCCAATCCCCCACCCCCACCAATGGACTAGTGCTCTCCCACCTGCAAGATCCCTATATACGCTTCCAGCTCAGCCCATGCAGTTGCTGGTTTCCATTCTGTGAGTCAGCCCGGCAGGCTGCAGACTGCCGCCCCAATAAAGCTTGCTTGAACGTCCGTGTGTGTCCCCCTTCTTCAGCGACCCTTTCAGACATGACCTATTATCTGTGGAGTTATCTTTACTTATGTGTTTCTGCTGTTTTATCTAATTTTCTGAATTTGATGTCTTTGTTTTTTACTAATGTGTACATTCATTGTTCTTAATGTGTTTGAAGCACTTATTTGTGGGTCTCCAAATCAATTATAAGATATACATTCACTTTCATATGTTATGAAATCCTTAATATCTAATCAAGCTTTTTATTTGAAGGATGTCATTTAAAAATTTGTAATTTAATATCTAGTTCTTAGGAGTATTCTAAATTTGTTTTTGTGATTCCTTTGTAATTTTATTCAAATATTGTGTATGACCTTGATTTGTATGAATTCTATTCCTTTCAAGATGTTATATTCTTTGTTGTTGCTGTGAAAATGGTCTATGAGGGCAAATAGTTCTTGTTTTGAGAAGATTGTGTACCTTGCAGTTATTGTGATAAAACATTATTTAATATCCTGTAAATCTCTTTGAAAAATGTGGTGATTTTAATTGTTACATTACAGATTTTTCTGCCTTCTTCAGCTGTCAGTTACTGATGGAGTTGTTTTGAAGTCTTGAGACATAATTATAAATAAATGATTTTTGCCTTCACATCCATGTTTTTGCTTTATGTGGTTTGACATAGTGTTTAGTTGAAATGTGTATTAAAAATTGTTAGCTATTTTTAGAGAATTGCCTTTTTTATCATCTGATCACTGTAAGCATTACTTTATTTGAGGTACAAATTGAATACTGTCAAATTAATATACTTTCAGCAGATTTTATTGAATTATTGCCTAGACTAGTGTCTTTTTGCAATGCTTCCTGTTGAATGTATCTTTGTCAGTCACCACATAATAACCACTCCTGTCCAGGTAGTCATAGGATTTGCTGCACAACCTAGGTGTCTAGACATAGGTCAGCTGTGATACCTCTTTTTCTGATAGTCTGACCTGTTCTCCTGGTGGCCAGCATAGAGTTTGAACTGCTTACAGAGAATCTGTAGAGCTCACATTTGCAACTATACATGCCACTTGCTGCTTCATTTGTCAGTTTTGCCTCATCTTTTTATGTTTGAAGGCAGACAAATAGACGTAATGAATCTGAACTTTGTTTTTCATAACTTGCTATTTAAATATTTTATAACAAATTTTATTCTCAAAAATTTTCAGTGACATTTAATGATACTAACAATATAACTGTCCTGGGTATATTCAGAACATTTCATCGCTGAGTCTTGGGCAATGGATTGTTGCAGAAATCTCAGAAAGAAATACATGGAGACACAGAATTTGGATAAAATAATAAAATTTCTTCTTGCGAGCGGGAGGGAACGCCAAAAACCGGTCTGGTCAATATCCGCCCCCTTTGTTCAGCGTTTCTCTTTTTATATTCTTTTTAGCCATTATCTCATCCCTAGTGGTCTCTGATATGTCAACACAATTCCAATTCCCATTTACAAGTCACAGACACAAGATAGGCACGAATACATTGTAAATTCACCCTGGCATGGTAACTTTGTTAGGTTAATGAAGTTACCTGTTAGAGTCAGATAATTGTCACCTTAAACAAGGAGTTATGGGAAAAGCAAATCTTAAAAGAACATATTACTTATTTTGCTTCTACAACTACCTTAATATTCAATCTATTAAGTTATCTAAAACTTTTCCCTATCAAGATAAGAGTACACAGGTGATAAACACCCTACCTGACTCAAACTTTTCTTGCCTTATTGATGACCACTCTACTCCTTTGGCAACTTTTCCAAAGTTTGCCAGGTGTGATTTTCCATGAGTTGTGTTCTTTTTATTTTTCTCCTTGGAGTTTTCAATAGGTATTATAGAAATTGCACAGAGAAATATTTGGTGAAGTTTTTGGTTTTTTTTTTTTTTTTTTTGGTACTGGGGATCGAATTTGGAACCTTGTGCTTGTGAGGCAGGTGGCAGAACCACTGAGCTAAACGCCTGACCCATAGGTCTCATTATTCTTTACAAATGCTGATATCTTAATCAAAGGAAAAGTACTTTCTCATCGATTCCATTGGTAATCAAGTTCAAGACTTTTCAAGTTTACTTGGCAAGAATCACGTCTACAAGAATAATAGCACCAAAAAAAAAAAAAAAAAGAATGATAGCACCATGTAGTCTCTGGACCTAGGAAAAGTCACTGGTCTGTCAATTTTGGTAAACTCCAAAGGAAAGGAGATGAGTGTGGAGTGCATCAGTTCTCCATCCTTGCCTAAATCTTATTGTGTTCTTCCGCACCTCAATTTTCTTTGGTGATTTTCTTAAACAAGATTTGAATCTTGTTTTATAGTCAGTGTTCCTCTTATGTCAGATATGTTGTAGTTACTTTTTGGATTTGTGTTCTTTGATCTTTATTCTCTATGCAAAATCTGTTGTGTAAATGACAATTATTATTATTATTATTATTATTTGGTACCAGGGATCGAACTTGGGACCTTGCACTTGCGAGGCAGGTGCCAGAACCACTGAGCTAAATCCCCGGCCCAATTATCTTATTTTTGTCTTATTTCTTTCCCATGGTTTTGATAGACTTCAATTCCACCTTCTAATGCTGATGGCTACTTGATTTTCTTCTGAGGAAACTTTTTTCATATCTAAACAATATTCCACTATAAAATCCCAAGGCATTTAAGTTTATCTTTCCCATTTCATTGTGTAATTTATCTACATAGAAGGGAAGAGAATACAATCCAGATTGCCAAGTACATACCTGTTTCTCCCTGAGCATAAATGAAACATACCGTGATATCTTCCAGAAATGTTTAACATCAGGTGCATCATGAATCAGTATTCTATTTACATGTGTCTTTTTTTCCGGAGATTGATTTGTCATTCTCTCTACTAAGCATACATTGTCATGAAAGGTGGAATATGAACGTGTTTTGTGTAAATGATGCAAGCTATCACCTTGCTCACAAGATGTTGAATGTAATCTGTCTTTTATTATACTGCACAGCTATAATTTTTTTTAACAAATTGAAGGAGTGATTTGTAAGTGACACAATATTTTGTTTAAGTTTTCCTTTTGGGGTGTAGTTTTACACGGGGTCTCACTTTGTAATCTTGATGGGCTTTGAAGTTATTACATAGCTGGGGTGGACTTTGGACTTCGGGCATTACTCATAGCCATCCTCCCACATCAGCTTCCCAAGTGCTGAGATTACAGCCATGAACCACCATACCTGGCTGAAGTTTTCCTTTTCTAATTAGTGTCTAATTTCTTTGTGATATCTTCATTTTTAATGCATTTAATGTATTTTGTTCGTATACTTCCCCCCATTAATCTCCCTTACACAATCCTAGAATTTCTTATATCTGAGTGCAGGGTGAACATTTGGTGTCTCTGAGCTATAAGATAATATGCCACCATTCCCCTCTTTTCATTGTCCATGGCCTTGCTCAAATAATAGTGTTTTTTAATTAACATTTTATTTATTTACTTATTTACTTATTTATTTATTGGACCCAGGGATCAAACCCTGGACCTTGCATTTTCGAGGCAGGCACCAGAACCACTGAGCTAAATCCCTGGCCTAATTTTCTTTTTTTAATTGGTACATTTTAGATATACATAGGGATAACATTCATCATAGTGTATTTGTACTTGCACATGGGATATCTTGCTTCTTTCTTTCCCATTCCCCTCCCTTCCTTCTGCTGCTCTTCTCTCTATTTACAAAAAATGTTTCCATTTTTTCCTTCTATTCTTTTTCTTTCTATTAAACCAGATTCAAATTTCAAAATGTTGCCTGAATACAATCAAAGAAAGAATGACTTAATTCTATGAATAATCAGATTTGAAAAGAGGTATAATCTATGTCTATCAGAACCATTCATTATATATTTATCTGCCCCTGTGTTTTGTACATGGTGATTTATTTTCAGGCTCCCTCTATGAGGTCTGCTTTTGAAACAGTGCACAAGTACAATCCCTATGACCTTGCTGGGAAACCAGTGCTACTATTCTGCTTTTGCTGTAGCAGTGAGTTGCAATCTAGTATCAGAATTGCTGTGTGAAAATATATGCATACACATTGGTTTGGTGACCAAGACGTGGAGTTAATATTTTAAGGAATCAACCTCACTTCAGCTTTGGAATTTTTTCTTTTTTTTTTCTTTTGGTACCAGGGATTGAACTCGGGAGCTTGCACTTGCAAGGCAAGCAGCAGAACCACTGAGCTAAACCCTTGGCCCATTTCAGCTTTCATAAGAGAAATTCAGAGACCTCATGGTGTGAATCTAACCTTCTTTCAGGGAGTATATATGTGATTTTTTAGGAGGCAGTGACTTTGGAGGATATAGCTGTGAACTTCACCATGGAGGAGTGGGCTGTGCTGAATCCATTCCAAAGGAAGCTCTACAGAGATGTGATGTGGGAAACACTTATGAATATGAATGCTATAGGTAAGGATGACATCATTTTCTCATTTGTACAATGACAGAGCATTGGTTCTTGCTCATTGGTACAGAGTCATTAAATAGAATGTGAAAACATTTTGAAGAATATCTCAGGCCTGTTTATATTATACCATGAATCTAACTGCTGTCTGCTAATTTTTATGTAATGATATGGTGACTTTTTATATTTTAAGGGTACAATTCAGGAAGGACCTGAGACAAACCACAAATTGAAAGAGAATGTAAAAATTGCTCAAGAAATCTAAGGTAATTTGCATTCACAAGAAAAAGGAATACTCCCCAAGAGTTTCTGTGTGACCAGAAATATGACAACCAAGGAAACTCTACAAATGAGGCCATGTTCAAACTTATTTAATCTCACAAAAATTCCCCAGATATGCAAAGAGTTTGATTTTGTATAAACTGACAATTGAGTACAAAAATATTCCCTTATAGAAAACCAAGTTAGTAATAATATTATGTAACAAGAGACACCATCTCATATGTCTGTATAAAAGAAGTTTTCCATGATCAACATCATGAAAATGTATGTAATTGCATTTATGTATTGTGTAAAGGCATATATGAAAAGAATACATTTTGAACTTTGACTGGAACTCATCTTCAAGTATATATAAATATGAGTTATACATTATCTAAAATATTGCTAACCTGGAAGCAATATTCAAAATGCAAATGAATGCTAGTATCATAATAGATATTTTGAAAGCATCCTCCAGAGAATTGGGTGCATTCATGTTTTAAAATTCTTGGAAGGCACGTTCATACATTGTTAGTAGGAATATAAAGTAGAACCATTTTGATAACATATAAATGTCTCAAAAATAAAAATAGTAGTTTGCATTTGAGCCAGGCAAATCTCCCTATGTATTTTCTGAAAGGATTTAAAATTATCATATCTTACGGATACAAGCATACCCGTGCTCAAAGCACAATATGCATGGATATTCACAATAACTAAGTTCTGGAAATAATTCCCAATACCCATGCTCTGTAACAGCCTCGATGCCCCTCATTGTATGCATGGATAAGGACAATGTGGGGTATGCTTAACATGGTGGTGCCTTCTTATAATCCTAGCACTCTGGGAAGCTGAGTTAGAAGGAGGACAACCTGAAGTTCAGCCTAAGCAAATTAATGATCAATGAGAAACTGTCAAAATAAGAAATTAAAAAACTAGAGGTGTAATTTAGTGCCAAGACCTTTGTTTAATTCTCGGCACTGAAAAAATACTATATATTCAGCCTTAAAGAAGAATAACATCATATCTTTTGCCAAAAACAAAACAAAACAAGCGAACACCAAAATAGATGGGACTCCATTTCATGTTAACTGAAAAAAAGTCAGACATAGAAAAGAAATTACTGGTGTTTTCTTTTATATGAGAAACCAAAACATAAATTAGGGAGTCAAATTAAGGAGACGTGATAGAGAAAACATAAAAGCTGACTTGTTGGAGATGGGAAAGATGACCAGGGTAAGGAGAGAAGGGGAGAGTGCTGAGGGAAGAGGTGTCAAAATGATGAATATATGATATACATATGTATCAATGACCTAAATGAAACTAGACCTTATGTATTGCGAATGTATACCATTTGAAATGCTCAAATGAATACCATCCTTTGGGGAATGGCTGTTTTGGAGGCCTCCTCCAGGTCATTCAGCGTATTCATTCTCAAAATTTCTTAATGGGCATCAAGACAGAACTTATCCTAGTAAATTACTGAAATGGAGATCTTTTTATTGTGACTGATATTTTTGTTCTTTTTTTCTTTACCAAAGTGAAGAGGTAGGAAAATGTTATCAATATAAAGCTGGAATCAACATGAAAAAATATTCCTTTGGATTCCAGATGGTAATATGGACAGACAAGCTGCTTTAATGCCAGCTGAAAGCCATGCTTGTAGAAAGCCCGATTGAACATTTATCACTAAATGTGCTCATTTTACCTCATACTGGACTGAAGCCACATGAGTATTTGGGATTTGATGACAAGCTGAAAAATTGTAATGAACATGGAAAAACTTGCAGTGATTTCCAGTCCTTTCAGAAACATGGAAGGACAAAGACTGGAGAGAAACTCTATCATTATGACCAATATGGGAAAACCTACTCTGAACTTAGTGAAAGACCTCACCCTGGATAGAGGACCTTTGTAGGAAAGAAAAGTGTGAAAGTCTCCAGCACCCCTATTGGTGTTCAAATTCATGAAAGTATTCACACTGGGAATAAACCATATGTATGCAAGCAATGTGGGATAATCTTCAATACTCAAAGTTGTAAAATTCATGAAAGCTTTCACCTGGAGGAGAAACCATATGTATGTAAGCATTGTGGGAAAGCATTTAGCAGACACAGTGTCAAATACATGAAAGAATTCACAACGGGGAGAAACCCTATGCATGTAGGCAATGTGGGAAAGCATTCAGTAGACACAGTTCTTGTACAGTTCGTGAAAGAAGTCACAAGGGGCAGAAACCATATGTATGTAAGCAATTTGGAAAAGGATTTGCTGATAAATCTGCATTTTGTAGACATATACAAACCCACTCTAATGAGAAACCCTATGCATGTAAGCAATGTGGGAAAGCATTCAAGAGACACAGTCACTGTCAAATACATGAAATAATTCACACTGGAGAGAAACCCTATCTATATAAGCAATGTAGGAAAGCATTTAGTACACACAGTAACTGTCAAAGCCATGAATGAATTCACATTGTGAAGAAACCATATTTATGTAAACAATGTGGAAGAGCATTCAGTAGGCACAGTTATTTTCAAATACATGAAAGAAGTCACATGAGAAACATGTGCAAGCAATGTGGGAAAGCATTCACAAAACACATTTATTATCAAATATCAAAAAAGAATTCACACAGGTGAGAAGCCCTGTGTGTGTAATCAATGTGGAAAAGGATTTTCTGGTAACTACATTTTGTAGACATAAACAAACCCACATGGGTGAGAAACCCTATGTATGTAAGCAAAGTGGGAAAGCATTCACCACACACAGTTCCTGTCAAAGCCCTGAAAGAATTCACACTGGGGAGAAACTGTACATACGTAAGCACTGTGGGAAGACATTTACTATACACAAATCTTGTCACAGACGTGAAAGAACTCACACTGGGGAGAAACATTATGTGTGCAAGCAGTGTAGAAAAGCATTCACTACAAAGAGTTCTTACAAGAGACATGATAAAAGTCACACAGGAGAGAAACCTTATGTGTGCAAGCAACGTGGGAAGGCATTCACTGCACACAAATATTGTCAAGCACATGAAAAACACAGGTGAGAAACTATGCCTGTAAGCCATGTGGAGAAAGATCTGCTAATGAGTTCATTTTACAGACACAGAAGATCTCACACTGGGGATGAACCCTATATAAGTAATGTAGGGAAAGCATTCAGTGAACACAGTTTTTATCAACTACATGAAAGTCACACTAGGGAGAAACTATATATATATATATATATATATATATATGCCTGTTTTGAAAAACCTATGAAAATTCATTATGTGGTGGAGACAAATTAAACAAAAATTTAATGTCAATATTTCTTCATAAAGTTTCCAGAAAATACACTCCCAAATGGAGATATCCTAGAATGTATTCCTTCTGTGTTTTTCAATAAATCACTTATAAATACCTAAACTGTGTATCTGTAGTCTTTATTATAAAAAACACTGGGCTGGGAATTTAGCTCAGTGGTTCCCCCGCCTGCCTCGCAAGCGCAAAGTCTGAGTTCGATCCCCGGTACCAAAAAAAAAAAAAAAAGAACATGTATTTATTATAAAAAATATTGACATAATATATTTTTGTGTATGTCATAGTCTTTGAACTTATTATATCTTCCAATTAAAAGTGAATTGAACTGAATTTCTCACTTCAAAGTAAGTTTAATATTTACATAGTTTGATTTTGTTTTGTTTTTACTATTAGGAGTATAGGCCACTAAAATAAATTTTATTAATTGCTTTTTAATTGATGGGACTTCTCACTAACTTTGATTTTAATTTTCTTAGTGTATATACTTCATATTCTGTGTAAAAGATAATTTTAAATTTGATGTTTTATATATATATGTATATTTAGTGACTTATGAACATGTGTTTTGACAAAGCTTGTTCTCACACAACTTGTAGATTAGCAAATGTTTTGTTTTTCATATTCTAACAAGATACCTGCATATATCCCAACATAATTATATCAAGTACATAATTTTGGATATTTCGCTTTCATGTTGGTGTCAATATTATGATTTATATAAAATTTTTTCCTATCAAAATTTTACTTTTCATGCTTATATTTTTATAACTTTTAAATTTGTGGTAATTTTACCATCACTTGTATAAAAAATTAAATCATACTGCTGTGAGTTTCTGATTGTGACAGGTCAGACGGATCATGCCTTGTCTGTAAAGTGATATCAGGAATTATAGTAGTGTATCAGTCAATACTTACTAGAGAAACAGTTTTAATGTGAGATATATAAATATATAATAACTTACAAGATTGGCTTACGGTGCCTGCCCACACAATCACATGTGGAGGAGTGCAAAAGGTCTGTCTGTGCACCAGAGATCCAAAGGATCCAGTTGAAGGCCTGGAGCCACTGTAGTGTCTTGTGTGATTCTATATAAGGATATAGGATCTGTGCCAGAAGACTGAATGGCCTGAGCCTGAGGCTAAAGAGTCTACACTGGAAGGTCGAAGAGTCTGTGCTGGAAGCCAGGAGATGACTTCAAAGATGATGATGAATACTGGAGCTCCTTCACAGAAACAGAAGCAAGCCTTCTTTTTTTGTTTCTTTGGTTTTTTTATTTGTTTATTTTAAACTTTTTATTGGAAACCAATATACATACAGGTTTTCATATCATAGTTGCAAATCCAAATAAATTTTCACTACACACACCATGTAACCAACATTGCAGATCAAGAAACAGTTATTAGGGCTGGGGATTTAGCTCAGTGGTGCTGCCGCCCGCCTTGCAAGCTCAAGGTCCTGAGTTCTATCCCCGGTACCAAAAAAAAGAAAAAAAAAGAAAGAAAAGAAACAGTTATGACCTGCTTCACAGAACACTCCCTTTTACTCCTATCAAGTACTTATACTACTTCTCATAAGGGCATCACCATCCTGACTTTTAGTGTTATGGATTAGGCTGGCTCTGTGTGCCTCATATAAACACAATCCTATTGTATGCAATCTTTTTTTGTGAGATTCAACCACATTGTTGAGAATAATTATAGTTATTCACATTGCTATATAATATTTCATTATGCATTTCATATATTCCATTTATTTATGCATCACAATAATGATGAGCATTTGGGTAGTTCCTAGCTTGAAGTTATTGGTGAAAAGCTGATGGGAACATTCTAGTGAGATACTGAATATACAAGCAGACAATGGCCAAACCATCTGTAAAGGTAACTCTTAGCTGCAATATCTGTAGCAATCAATCCAGGAAGCTAAACTACAACCTCTGTGGTAATTGGCCCCAGAATGGCACTATGATATGATGTCTTTAACTTTCAGGAAGATATCTAGAAAAGGAATAGCTGGATCAAATGGAATTTCCATTTTTAGTTTTTGAGGAATTTCCATACTGATCTCCATAGTGGTTTTACCAATTTACACTCCCACCAGAGCAGTGAACTCCAGCGGCACAGTTTCCCCAAGACAAAGTGCCCAAAGTCTGGAAATCAACAGCCCAGAAACCAAAACAGAGTGTAGAGGGCACACAAGAACCAGAGGGGCCCGATAGAAAAGAAAATAGGATCCATTGCTACAGAAAAAATAGCTCACTGCTGCAGACAGGAAAACACACGGTTCAGGAGAAGGGCTGTGCTCCCTGGTGGAGAGGCAGCATAAACAACTTTGCTGCTCACTGTGAAACAGAGACCAGACCTGAGCTGAGAGTCTTGTACAGTTGAAGGAAGTGGTGAGAGTGCAAGACAATGTTCCTGGAACGTCTCCAAGCGACAACAGTTGGTGAGTGAGGTTGAACAGCCTACATGGATCAGCAATGGGTAACCGGGGGCACCATTTTGTTTAGAGAGGTTCTGGCTTTAACTCTGACAGCAGAACAACAGAACAGTCCCAGGGTTGCTTCCTGTCCTAAAAGAAAGGAGGGAAGAGCCATACAGTCATGGTAGAATGCTAACAGTTTTGTTTCTCTTTTATAACATTCTGGCAAGAATCTAGGGTGGGTCTTCCATACCCATAACTTTGCTGTGCAAATTTAGTTGGACATGTAGCACTCAAGTTAACACAATGAGTTAATTATCACAATCCACCCTTGACAACTTCAAAACCAGACACATTTCTTTAAAACATAGTCTCCAGATCCAAACACAAGTTTATAAATATACCTAACGTGTTATAAGTGTCCTGCACACAAATGGAAACACACTAATTCCTTCCCCAGAATAGAAGGGAAGATTTCTTTGAGTGATGCTTACTCACATTTCTTTGGGTGATGCTTACTTACATTTCACTCAAACATAGGTTTAACAAACCTTAACCAATATTAAGTCTATCAACATTATATTACATTGGAAGCATATTAGGAAAGAAGTATTACAGTTACAATCCTCATTTCTGTAGCAGATCATGGGGGCATAGCTGATATTTAGAACTACCTTGTACTACTCATTCTGTATTTCCTTGGCCTTCAGTAAGTACATCAGCAAGTATTGGTTCTTTCCCTGAGATGGTGACCCATACTTTCATTCCTGAAGGATCTGGGCCATATGACATTGTGTTTGGATTGGATTGTTATAGTTTCCCTTTGACTTTTATAATATGGCAGGTTAATACCAGTAGGTCCCCTAAGGAATCACCTGCATGAGAAGTATATTCTTTCTTTTCTCCATTGTGGAGTAATATTCCAATATTCCCTTAACAGTCTGTGTCAGTCACCCCTCTCATCACCCTTTTAAACTAGTAACACCCTTTTTAGCTAGTTTCCTCAGAGTCATAAGGAGGCCAAAATCACCAGGGGGAAGTCTTTGGTTCCAGTTCAATGGTGTCATTGTTGCGCTTCCTGTTACAGGTCTTCACCCTCTGGAATTAAGACTTCTTTCTAAGCCAGCAAAGCATAAAGTCATGATAACAGGGTACAAAAATTTTGCTAGTAGATCACTATAGCTAACAGTGACTGGTATCACTCTTACCTCCACCCCTTTATTGCTGCACCCATGAATCCTGGCTAGGGAGACACAGTACTACATAGTAGATGCTAACTCAAAGCATATACAGCCTTTAGAAGAACCTTGCCTCAGCCCTGCAAGCTATTGTCACCTAACTGGTGCTGTAACTATGTCTTCAAAAGACCATTCCACTTTTCTGTCAATCTACATGCTTCCAGATAGTGAGGAACGTGGTAAGACCAGTGAATTCCATGACCAGGAGCCCATTGCCTCATTTCTTTGGACATCGTATGTGTTCCTTGGAGTCAGAGCCAATGCTGTGTGGAATTCCACGATATTGGATAAGGCATTATATGATTCCATGGATGGGAGTTTGGTAGAAGCATTACATGCAGGAAAGGCAAATCCATTTACAGAATAGGTATTTTTGCCTGTAAGGATAATGCACACTCCTTTCCATGATGAAAGTGGTCCAATATAATCAACCTGCCACCAGGTCAAAGGCTGATCACCCCAGGGAATGGTGCCATATTGGGAAATCAGTGCTGGTATCTGCTACTGGCATATTGGGCATTCAGCAGTGGCTATAGCTAGATAAGCCTTGGTGTGTGGGAGTCCATGTTTATGAGTTTGCATAAAAGCCATCCCTGCCAACATGGCCACTCTGTTCATGAGCCTATTGAGCAATGACAGGGGTGGCTGAAGAGAGAAGTTGACGACTGTCTACAGAATGGGTCATCTTATCTACTTGATTGTTAAAGTCTTCTTCTGCTGAGGTCACTTTTTGGTGAGCATTTACAGGGGATACAAATATATTTACAGGGCCAGGGATTTAGGTCAGTGGTGTTGCGCCTGCCTTGCAAGTGCAAGGTCCTGAGTTCAATCCCCAGTACCAAAGCAAACAAACAAAACAAACAAAAGAAAATTTCAAATAGTTTTACATCTTTTGCATATAGATAGGTCTATCCACGTACCTCCTCCCCAAACAACTTTATCACCAATTTTCCAGTTATGTTCCTCCAAGTTCCTGAACACCCAACCAGGCCATTGGCTACAGCCCATGAATCAGTATACGGTTGTATATCTGGTCATTTTTCCTCCCAGGGAAAATGTACTACCACGTGCACTGCCCAAAGTTCTGCCCACTGTTAAGATTTTCCTTCACCACTGGGGATGTCCTAGAAAGGGGTTGTAATACCGCACCTGTCCACTTGCTGGTGGTGCTTGCATAACATGCAGAACCATCCCTAAACAGTGGCTAACCTTTTTTTTCCCCTCTAACACCTGATCATATGCTAGACCCCATGAGGCTATAGGTGCATGTTGGGAAACAGAAGGTGATATGTCAGTAGTAGGAGCCATGGGCATCTGAGGAACTTCCTCCTGTAACTTACTTGTATCCTCTGGACCTGCTCTGTCTCAATCATGTATATACAATTTCCATTTAGTGATAGGCTGTTGCTGTGCATGTCCAACTATTGACTCAGTCGATCAGATAATATCAAGCTCATGACAGGCAGCTCAGGTTGGATGGTTACCTTCTGGCCCATGGTCAAGCATTCAGTTCCACTAAGGCTCAGTAGTAGGCCAAGGTCTATTTTTCAAAAGGAGAGTAGTTGTCTGCGGATGATGGCAGAGTCTTGCTCCAAAATCCTGATGATCTCTGTAGCAATTTACCTAGAAGGACCTGCCAGAGACTACAAACAACTTCCTTACCTGCCACCAACACTTGAAATACCACTGGATCTGCTGGATCATATGACCCCATTATCAGAGAAGCTTGCATGGAAGCCTGGACCTGTTAGAGCCTTTTCTTGTTCAGGGTCACACTCAAAACTAGCAACTTTTTGGGCTGCGGATTTAGCTCAGTGATTCCGCTGCCTGTCTCGCAAGCACAAGGTCCTGAGTTCGATCCCCAGTACCAACAAAACAAAACAAAACCAAAAAACCTAGCAGCTTTCTGAGTCACTGAGTACACGGGCTGGAGTTAAATACCTAAGTAAGGAATGTGTTGCCTCCAATATTCAAATAGGCCCATGAGGCATTGTCCCTCTTTTTTTTGTTGTAGGAGAAGCCTGATCAACAACTTATCTTTTATCTTAGAAGCAAAATTGCTACATGGCCTACACTACTTGACTCCTAGAAATTTCATTGAGGAAGAAGGACCTGTAATTTTAGTGGAAGTTATTTCCCGTCCTCTGCTTCTCAAATTTTTTTTTTTGTGGTATTGGGGTTCAAACTCAGGACTTTGTGCTTGCAAGACAGCTGTGGTGCCACTAAACTAAATCCTCAGCCCTTCAAATTCTTTACTAACAAGACCAGAGTGGTTGGTACCTCCTGCTGACTTGGTCTTGTCAGCCTAACATTATCAATGTAATGGACCAGTGTTAGGCCTTGTGGAAGAGAAAGGTGATCAAGATCCCTGCAAACTAAGTTGTGACACAGGGCTGGAGAGCTAATATAACTTTGAGGTAGGACAATGAAAGTGTATTGCTGGCCTTGCTCGCTGAAAATAAATTGTTTCTGATGAGTCTTATGGATAGGTATAGAGAAGGAAGGCATTTGCCAAGTCAATAGCTGCATGCCAAGTAACAGGAGATGTGTTAATCTTCTCAAGCAAGGATATCATATCTAGTAAAGCAGCTTCAATTGGAGTAACAACTTGATTCACTTTGTGGTCATGTACCACCATTCTCCAGGTCCATCCATCTTCTGCACAAGCCAAATCAAAGAATTAAATGGAGATGCATTGGGAACAACTAACCCTGTATCCTTCAAGTCCTTGATAACGGCAACAGTCTCTGTAATCTCTCCAAGAGTGATACTGTTTTTATTTAATAATTTGCCCAACAAAGGCAACTCTAATGGCTTCCATTTGGCTTTTTCATTTATAATAGCCCTCGTGCTACAGATTTCTGAGCCAAAGTAAGTGTTCTACCAAGTACTAATTATATCTATCCCAACTGCCCATTCTGGAACCATGGATATAACTATAGGATGAATTTGAGGACTTAGTGGACCAACAAAGAGCGAGTTGGACCTCTGCTAAAACTCCATTGATCACATGAAATTCATAGGCCCCTCCTCCTACTGTAGGGCCACAATGATGTAGCAGATTAGGATTGACTTGAAAAGTTCATTCCACCACTCACATTTCCCTAAGCCTCTGGATTCCCTCATAAGTAGTAAACCATGAGAGACTTCTGGGAAGTATGGGAAAGTGGTGAACAGCAGAGAAACAGCCTCTCAAGATTTGATGTCCAGACTCTGGAATATAGCAAGGTGAGGAAGAAAATAAGGAGGGACATGAGTCCCTGGGACCCAGGAAGGATCTGAATTGAGAATTGAAGCACTTGGGGAGAGCAAAGAGAGACTTCAGTGAAGAAGGAGGTGGCAAGCGGCACTTTCCCCCTGAGCCCTGACTCACTGTGTAGAAGGAGCAGCTCGAACCTGCAGATGCACCCTGACTACTGGTGACCCAAGGCCTGCATGGAGAAACATGCCAATGGAATGAAGCAGTGAACACTATGGACTGCAGTGGCTGGTGAGTTATTTGGGTGAGTGTCACATGACTCCGGGTAATATTTTCCTTCTAGCAATATTACTTTGCAGAAAGACAGAGTTGCAACTTTTGAGGAGGGAACTGCAGGGCACAGGGAGCTTACAGTCTGAAGTCCTTAGGTTTCCCTGACTCAACACCAGAGAGTGTGTTTATTCAGCAATCATATCCCTTTCTTTGGCATATATATGTGTGTGTGTGTGTGTGTGTGTGTGTGTATGTATATATATTAATTTATTTGCTTAGAATGAGTAAATCAAGAGATACCGCATGAGAAATCTTGTCTATGAAGCCATAAACCTTATTTCTAATCTCACTCCTCTCACAACAGCGTTGTGTCCTGGTCTTCCCTGGACTAGAGACGCTCTCTCAGTGATTTCTCCATGGTGAATTAACTCTGGAACTGGCTTAACAGACTGGTGACTCCATTCGGAAGAGCAACACGCAGGAAGATCCCACTGAGTCCAGTAAGAAGACTGGAGCAACCTGGCATGGTGCTGCATCACCATAAAATCAGCACTGGAGAGACTGGAGCGGGAGGATCACAGCAAGCTCAAAACCAGCCTGAGCTACACAGTGAGTTCAAGAACAGACTAAATTACACAGCAAGACGTGTCATAAAAACAAAACAAAACAAAAAAGGACAGAAACAGCTCTGCGAAGCCAGGAGTAGACTCTTCTGAAATGCAGGCTAGGACAGGTCAGCATCCTGGGAGACAAACAGGTCACGAAGTGTCTGGGTTACACAACCTTCCATCTGAGTCGCACTCACACTGGTAAGGATTGGCTTCTGTTGTCACTCTTAGCTCAGAGGGCAGGCAGTGGAGCAGAAGCCAATCAGTGTTGAGGGGCGGGCCGTATGAACTGTCCAATCAGGTGGCAAGGAAGGCGGGCTCTGTTTCCTGACATCAATGCTCAGATCCAGATCACAGCGCTGAGAGCCGCCCCAGCTGGCTAGGCCGTCCTGCTTTAGGATTTCTTCTGGCTGCAGGCTGCGGGAAGCACCTGGGGAGACCCTCCAGCGACAATGGTGAGGTTGTGGGACGGGTGCCCTGACTCAGGACGGGACGGGAAGGGGTGAGCCCTGGGTGTAAGCGGTGGGAACAGCAATGGCGCCGGCGCCTCTTCGCTGCTGCTCGGATCAGAGCTCCTCCTGGTCTCCGCGCCTTGGACAATGTTCCTCCCGCCAGGCCTCAGGCAGGTCTACACTGTGTGCCCAGCACCCTGTCTGTCCACAGCCTGGAGTGCAGTGTTGGGCAGCCGCAGCTGCGTCTCCACCTGTGCGCAGAGAGGGAATTGTGGGAAGATCTTGCTTCCGGTGGGGAGTCAAGCTGGGGGAGCTGTGGTGTTTGGGATACCTGGTCTCATTCGTCCCTCCAGCTGACCTGGTGGACTTGAATTTAATAAATATCTGTGATAAAAGATCTGAAAGCCACAACTGAGCTCCTCAGGCCAACGCTGCTCTGTGATGAGAGTAAATTGTCAAAATTCCAGTATGTGCGCACATTACCACACTCAGGATAAGTGATGAGTAATGCCATGAAAATTGAAAGAAAGGATCAGCAGGCTTGGTGGTTCACGCTTGTAGCCCCAGCATTCAGGAGGCTGAGGCAGCAAGTTCTCTGCGAGTTTGAGTGTACCCTGGGCTACCAAGTGAGAGCATGTCCAGCCTGAACTACATAGACTTTCAGTAAATAAATAAGACAAAAGAAACAAAATCCAAAAATACAGAAGAAAAAAAATTGCTGGCTATGTGAGTCAGTGGTAGAGTGCTTGCTAAGCATGCAATGAACTCCTGTGTTACATACGCAGCAATACAAAAACAATTATCATCTTAATGATTGACGTGGAGCTTCTACAAAGAGAGAGACTATGTATGTGAGGCCTTCCCATAGTGTTTAGAATACTGAGAGAAATAAAGGGAATGTTAATGTGTTAGCAAGGGCAGGAGAAAGATCCAGAAGGAACTGCTAGTTAAATATTCAGTGTGAGAGCCATTAAACTCCAGCATCTACACGCACGTTTGATTTGGTAGGATTAAAAAGCAAAGGGGCAGCACCTCAGATAATTGCTGTAGACCTTGAACTGTAGACACTGTCTAAAGAATTGAAATGCTGATTGAGGTGGACTTTATATCAAAGGAACATTCTAGTAGGAGTAAAGCCTGAAATGTGAACTCTGCAGCCATATGAGTGGTTAGTGATAAAGGAATTTTCTGTGCAGGGAGGAGGCAATAGGAAAAAGTGGAAGAGAATGGGAAGAGGATGGTAAAATCCACATCTACAACAGAGGGGCACTTCCCTTGAGGTCAAATATTTTTCTACTATGACGGTAAAGGAGTTGTATGCTAGCTCAATCTGAGAGTGGTCAAACATCACAGGCATTAAGAAAGGAGAAGACTTAGTAAAATTTAAATAAATTTGTCTTCTGTTGCTATTAATCAGGTAAATGAATAAATTTCTTTGTTTTTTGAGAAAGAGTTCTGCTACCTATTTCAAACTGGCCTTCAACTTGCTATTTAGCCTAGGTTTTCCTCCAACTTGTGGCTATTCTTTTGACTCAGCCTCCTGAGTACTGAGACTAGTGGTGTCTGCCAGCATACTTGTCCCTAATTGTTTTTCAGGAAGAAACAGAAATTAGGAAACTGCCCACCTTGTCTGTCTTAAAAATTGGTGGCTATCATCTAAGTGTGCTGGAAAGGGATTTCTCCAGGAAACAACGAATTTTAGGTGTGGTTGTTGTTTTTATTGTACAGATGATTGAACCTGGGACTTTTTGTCTGGAATACATTCTCCACCTTTTAATATTTTTAATATTTTGAGACCAGATCTCACTGTGTTGCCCAGGCTGCAGTAAATGATCTTTTTTTATCTTGTTTCAGCATCTTGGAGTGCTGCAATGACAGGCATGTGCCACATGCCTGGCTAAGATGGGAGTTTTCTACCACCACTATTATCCAGGGTCACTGTGTTTGGTTAATGAAACTTCAGTGGGGCATGGTGCTGCCCACCCTTCATCTCAGCCACTTGGGGCTTTGAGGCAGGATTATTGCAATAGCAAGTCCAGGCTGGACAATGGAGCAAGACCTAGATCAACATAAAGTAAAAATCAGTGGGTAGTGTCTCCAATCTAAAGTAACTTGTGTAACATGTGCAAGGCCCTGAATTCAGTCCAGTACTGAACCATAAAGGAAAAAGTGATAAGTATTCAGTGGAAAATTTACTTTGATTTGGAATTTTATGCTGTGGTCTGTGCTATAATACTTGCTCCAGATGCTAGGCAGCAGCAGTGAGTCCCTGCTCACCAAGGAAACAAATTTCGTGATTTACAATGCAGCACATCCAATAAATTACATGGGATATTTAGTATTTTATCATGAAATAAGCTGTGTGTCACATACATTTTCTCAGATACAGGTTAATGTATGTGTGTATCAGTTTTAAAGGAGCCAGGGCTTAGCAGTGTTTGCTAGATTATATATAGTCAGTGCATTTTCAATACATTACATTTTGAACTGCCTATGGGTTGATCAAGATATTTTGTAACTCAAGCAAAATGTGTAGATTCATTCTCTGTAGAATATGAAATTTATCAGATAACATCCTGTGTTGAGTTCTGTATTAATCAAGTTCTTTCAGGGAACTGAACTGGGATACATTACAAATAGTGTTTTGATTAAAAAAAAAAAGCAGTGCTGTGCTTTTTGTTTTCTGGTTTTTGATTGGTTTGGTTTGGTTTGATTTATATGTTAATTTGCTTTTTTTATTACTATAGAGAGGTAGAGCACTCCGGTCATACTTGTTTCATGAGGAAAGGGGATAGAAATTGTCAGTGGTCAGACACAGAGCCGATCATTTTGACCTCCACACCAAGCATGGACAATACTGAATTGAGAACACTTCCATTCCTGGTTCAATTTTGTGCTGATTATGGGAACCATTCTTTCTGCCTCAGTCCTTTAGAAAGTATTTGGCTTTCTACTCTACCCTTTTCTGTTTTCCCTCTGCTTCTTCCTTGCCATAATGGCCTGAACTCATATCTGCCTAGAATTGTCACCTTCAGACTTGGGCTCTTTTTGCTTTGCAGTGATTTATATCACTGTAGGGAAAGAGATGACTATGAGCATTTCTTCTGTGTTTCATATGTGGCTGAGGTCTGCAGTCCTTGAACCCCCCCACCTGAGTGCTGAATTCCCCACAGTCTTTGGACAACTCTCTTATGTTGGTATCCTGCAGAAGTCCATGGGAATATCCTCTGGAGAAAGGCACAACTGAGATAAAGCAGAGCTTCAGTTCACTCACCCCTTAGTCTGGCGTCTACACCCCCAGTTTGTGTTGTCATAGCACAAGCTGTAGGGCCAGGGATTTAGCTCAGTGGTTCCGCTGCCTGCACTGCAAGCCCAAGGTCCCGAGTTCGATCCCTGGAACCAAAAAAAAAAAAAAAAGGCTGTAGTGACCTTTGTGGGTTTTAGCGCCAGTAGAACCTGAAAGGCAGTGAGGGGGTAGAAAAGTGAAAAAGCACCTGTCATGGTGGCGCATGCCTGTAATCCCAGCACAGGGGAGACTGAGTCCAAAAGATTGTTGTGAGTTCAAGGCCAGCCTGGCTACTTTTTTTGCTTTCTTGCTGCCCTAGAAACAGAGTAGAGGAAATGTCATTGATGCGCAGGAGCACACTTGCTAGTGCACAAAGTGTGTAGCAATTTAAAGTCTAATACACACCATCCACACTACCACCACCAGGGGGCAATAATTCCTATTTGTCTTCCTGACAAACTCCAGATGTTTTCAAATGTAATTAATTTTACTGATTTGAATTGATATTCCTTTCCATTTTTCTTGTCTTTTATTCCCTTTTTTCCTTTTCCTAAGTAAGCTCTTCTGTAATCTATTTGCTTATGAGTTCATACTTGTGTTGGATAGGGCCAGGAATTTAGCTCAGTGGTTCTATCGCCTGCCTCACAAGCTCAAGGACCCCAAAAAAAAAACAAAAAACAAAAAAACCCCTCATATTTGTGTTGGATAATTTTTAAATTATTTTATCTTCTAGTGACATCACTTGTAGAGAATGAAAATACTTTGAATAATTTTTAATCTGCATGTTAATTTTATCAAGATATTCTTTCTTTTTTTTTTTTTTTTTGGTACTGGGGATCGAACTCGGGACCTTGCACTTGTGAGGCAGGCGGTGGAACCACTAAGCTAAATCCCTGGCCCTTATCAAGAATATTCTTTACTGAACAGAAATCATGATACTCTTTTTTTGTCTTTTTATGGTCACCTTAACATTTGTGCCTTTACAAACTTATATCTGAATATCTTTCCAGTCCT
Organism: Heterocephalus glaber; assembly: GCF_000247695.1. Next base: position 1,451,056 of record NW_004624846.1, read on the forward strand.
ACCACATGAATAAGTGATTTTCTGATAACTTCTTCTGTGTTTTACAGTTTCTAAAAATAATTCACATCTTTGCCTTATATCTGCATGGAGTACCCCTTTGAATGTTTGTAATGAAAAAAATTAGGTTTACTTGGCCCACAAAATATACAATTTACCACCGTAAATGTATGATCAATCACTTGTTCCTCTTGATTTGTGCTCCCAACTATATCTAATCTCACTTTAGAATAAAGCAAAAGTATTTAATATCTCTTACAAATTTAGTGTGTCTAAATGTTATCTCATATTCAGACTTAAATGAATATAACTCTACAGTATGTACTAAAAAATGGGAAGGGAAATTTCTCTACTTTTTTGAGATTTGAAAAATAGAGTGCTGTCCTTTGTTTTTCTGAAGGGATTGTGGAAGATTTTTGTCACATTCATAGTTGCAGTGGTATTATAGTTCAGTGGTATTATAAATATACTTGTATTAGTAATATAATTTGAACATTTTTTAGCGTATCACATGATCAAAGCTAAGTCTACATTATTTTCTGTATATTCAGATCATCATCTCCAATTTATTCTTCCTTTGGTTTTTTGAGACAGGGATTTCCTGTGTAGTTCAAGTGACCTGGAACTCGTTATGTAGCCCAGGCTTGGCAAGAACTTGTTTTTCTTCTGCCTCAACCCACCCAACTGCTAAAATTAAGTTCTTGTGATAGCATTTCAGGTGAAAGCAGCCTTATATACAAAAACAATTGAGTTTCTCTGTTAAATATATGATTTAAGGAAATTTCAGAGGTTACTGAAAAAAACAGTCCATTTGTGATTGTTAGAAAATGTTGCTTTGGGGAATTTAAAATATTTCCTTAAAAAGAAACAAACAAACACCCAGAATACATAAACTCTGTCCAAAGAAACATAAAAATTTTGGGTGGCCATGTTTGATCAGACTACATAATTTAGAATAGAATGTCACTGGTTGAGTTTCTCTACTCATTCCTTTGACAGCATTAATTTTGCACTAGCATTTATATTTAATTCAGCTGCCTTTATGACACAAGATCCCATTTTCAAAATAGCACCAATTTTCCTTAAGTGTAAGGACCCTATTTTTAGCAGCAATTGTATCTCTAAATATCAACAATTTACAGAGCAAATGTTTTAAATTTTACATTGTACCCATCAGCTGTACTAGTTACAGAAGACTAATGTCTATATAAAAAAATTCCTTCACTCTCCCAACCCCACATTTTAAAGGCTTTTCCTCCTCCCTAGTCTCTGACTTCAGTGGGGAAGTGTGGGAGTTTCAGATGGGGTATGTATGTACACACTTTAGGTGGGATGCCTGATTCTAAGTACCAAGACAAATGCAAGACAAGATAATTCTTAATCATGTTCTAGTGGCCCAAAGGCTATGTGACAGAGTACTGACAGCCTAGGAAAGATGAGACATTTAAAGGTGTCTAACACCCTTAGCCTGTAACAGCTGAATAGTCAGAAGGCCATTGGCCTCGACTGGGACACAGCCATCACTGACCTGCACTGAAGGTTAGACACTAGTCCTGTGTGGTTTTTGGTAAACAAGAAGTTTAACTGAAGCGGTGTCACTAAGTTAAACCGAAACTGTTTTAAGAGCAATTTAAACTGTAGGTAATAAGATTCTAAGGTATTCTATGTGAGCAGATATATATGCCGCAGACCAGCTGCAGTCGATGCAGGGTAGGAAGGGGAGAGGTCTCGGGCCGGCGAGTGAGAAAAGAACCGTCGCAAGCAATGTGCAGGTTCCCTCTGAGAAGTCTCAGGGTCTGATTTATTTTTATATCCCTAAGCAATAGCGAGGGAGCATTGGGCAGAACATGTTTACATTTTAGGTTGCCTTAGCAACATCTAGTGAGGTAAAGGTTATTTTTACTAAACAGTATATTTTTCTAAACTGATTCATTTCATTGAACATCACAAATACATTTCTTAAAAATCACAATTGTCCCCTTATTTTCCCAAACCTAAGTAGAACAAAATGTAACTTAATCAAAATCTCCAGAGGGTAACTTAATTAAAATCTCTATAGCAGCGGGGGTACAAGCAAGATTTAATTAATTAAATGTCAAACTTGTGGTCACCAGCTAGCCCTTGAGAAACTGCACAACAGTTAATATAGTTTGCTATTAGCTCTCTACCTCTCTATACCTCTATTTATCTTAAATAACTGTCATTCGGGTTCATAGTTCATGAGCAGGAGATATTTTCAGCACTGTGAAAAATATTGAATAACTTGCCTCCTTAATGCATTTACCTGTCTTAACTTTCTTTTTCCCATTTTCCACTCTTTCTTACATCTAAAGTCTGTCCTTTCAATCTCTTCATAAGACCCCTTTAGTAATAAGAAGGTCAGCAATAAGAGGGGGGAGTTATAGTAGTGGGAAACAGAGGGGGTTTCAGGAGAGGTTTCTTTAGAAGTGGATGTGGCAGTAGAACTAAGAGAAACTGGAATTTTGGGACTTTTGAGCCAGATCAGATTTCAATACATCATTGCCAATTTGCCTTATGGAGAGTTTGTTGTTAGTCACAAACACAATGACTCCTGTGACCAGAGTAACAATTATAAACATTATGGCAAGAAAAAAAATAAAACATGAGGGTAGGATGTGTTCCACCCTTCTTTTCCCCAAGCTGGAACTTTGTCAAGCAGCCTTGGAGGTCGGTTGGGCTTCGCCATATATAGATAAAAGAATTGGCAGCTGAGCATGCTAAATAAATTCCTTGAAATATAAGTTCATGACAATGTACTACATGCATTTTGCTAACAATATTTCCCTAAACATTGCATTTTTGTATTACATTTTTAAACTGCTATTGAGTTTTAGGGGAACTAAACTTACCTGATGTTGACAAAGTGAGCTGACAAATTCCTAGAATAGCAAATGAAAAGTTCTTTGTCAAAGCAGCAGAGTATAATGAAATAGCCTGAATGAATCTGCAATTAATGAATTAAAATCCTGACCCCATGAAATAAGTTCTGGGATGGATAGGTTTCAATATCAAAAATATTTTAAATAATTCCAACCATAGATTTGTTACTAAGTTAATGCTGTAAGTGAGAAAACAATGTAGGGGGAGTATGCCCATTAGGTTATTTTATCTCTGACAAAATAAGCAACACTTTATATGGACAAAAACCCCTGAAAATGCTGTGGAAAAAAATTGACAACCAAAATAATAGTGGGAGAGGGGGGCACAGTTAAGGCATCTAAAAAAATTCCACGTGGCTGTGGCTTATTAAAATATTTTACACTACTATTTTATTTTATTTTTTATTTTTATTTTTTGGATCCGGGAATGGAACTTGGGTCCTTGCACTTGAGCAGCAGGCAGCAAAACCACTGAGCTAAATCCCCAGCCTTTACACTACTATTTTAAAAAAAGATTTGAAAGCATTGAAAAACATGCAGATTGTTTAAAATCCCTGTGTGGCAAATTCAGAGTTGTGAGCATCTTTCAGGTGTTTGCCAAGGCCAGTGCAGATGCCTCTCACCCAGACAAAGATGGAGTGCAGAAGGGGCGTGGTAGGGGAGGTCCTCTCGATTCTGCCTGTCTCACACTGAGGCAGCCCAGGGCTCTGTGCGGAGGTCAGGAACGAGGCTTCGTTATCTGGAAGGGAGGGGACCATGGAATTTCCACTGGTTGGGGAACAACCAGCGTTAGTTTTTCCAGATCCTCTGCGTGTGCGGGCTATGACACTGGAGAACTTCGATTGCATCTTGTACTTTGAACCATGGTCTCTTCCTTTTGATATGAACAGAATCTTCCCAGACTTCTAATAGCCAGTACTGTAGGAGCATGTATCTGTGTTCTGTGCTTTCGGTCTTGGTTCTGCTCACGTATTCCCAGGAGCCAGCCCGATTTTCCTCTGCCTCCTGCCTCCTCACGAACTTCCCTTGGGGCTGTCCCTCCTGGCTCCGCCTCAGTCTCCATCCTCCTCCTGGGAGGACCCCCTGGTCTGGACACCTACTGCTCCTCAGGGTAGCACCTCGTGCTCACTGCGGAAGCTCAGGCACCCCACCCACTTCTTGATTTTCTGGGTTGAAGGTCCAGGTCTGGTTGTGCTTGAACTTCTTCATAGAGGTGGGCGCCTGTGGCCACTGTCACCCTACCAGGCAGCGAGGGGCGGGCGGGGTGACTGGTCAGCCCGGGCCATGGCCCCTCTGACTCGGTGCAGGACGGGGCACTGGAGCCTGGGTGCCTGGAGGGAAGCACACTGCTGCTCCTGGGACTGCAGCTGTCATGGATCCCCCGCCACTTGCCTCATCTCCCTGATTTTGCTGCCACCTCAGTGCCAGAGAAAGAGCAAGGCTCCTGGCCTCCCCCAAGCCTTCGCGGGGAGGCTACACTTGCATGACACCAGGCCAACTTGAGCGGGGGCACAACGACCTTCTTTTGGTTTGTTGAGATCTGGATTCCCTCTGTTGTTCAGATGACCTTGAACTCTAGGCCAAGCCAAACAAGAACTTGTGTTGTAGCTGGACGTGGTGGTGCCTGCTGAAATGCCAACACTTGGGAGGCCAGGTGGGAGGATCGCCAGAAGTTGGAGGCCAGGCTGGGCTACGTAGTGAGTTCAACACCAGCCTGAACTACATAGTGAGACCCTGTCTCAAAACAAAACCCTGAAAAAGAATTTGTGGTTTTCTTCTGCCTCATCCCTCCCACCTGCTGGGATTAGAGGCATGTCCACCATGCCTGGCTGTCACATTTTATCTGTGCATAGTATTGCTCTCTGTGACTGTGTTGCAGATTTTTAAAGAATTTGTTGGTAAGGTTTTATAAAGTTGGATCCATAAATGCTTGGAGGTGTGTGACTATTTCTCATTGTTGATAAAGTCTTTCCTTTATAGCGATTTATGAGGAAGATTTTCTTGTATAAAAAAATATTGGCACAAATTGAGACAAGTAGCAGAATGGTCCGTCTGGTAACTCCTTTTAAGGCGGATGTTAGAAATTTACACAAAAATTGATAAAAGTTCAATCTTCTAATAAAATGTGTTTTTGAAAATATAGTTTCTGAGGCTGGGGATTTAGATCAGTGGTTTCGCTGCCTGCTGCGCAAGCGCAAGGACCTGAGTTCTATCCCCGGTACCAAAAATAAAAAAATTTAAAAAATTAAAAAAAATAAAAAATAAAAATATAGTTTCTGGGCCAGAGATTTAGCTCAGTGGTTCCACTGCCTATCCCACAAGCTCAAGGACCTGGGTTCGATCCTGGGTACCAAAAAAAAAAAAGTATATATATAGTTTCTTCCCTACGATGTTCATGATATTCACATGAACAAAAAGTGCACTTCTTGCACTTTGGATTCTATTATAACAAATCATTTTTTTAAACTTGTAGCATGTCAGAAACCCATCCTTAAACAAACCTAATCCAAAGGCCATTTCTTTCTCTCTAGTTATTATGTGATACTGACCATGATTCAAATATTTTCTTGAGAGTTGTTCCTTTATACTATATTTTCTGATTGGGAATCCCTTGGCTTTTTGTATTCATATAGTTTTAGTGAGTATTGAAACTATGAGAAAGAGGATCGTCATAATATTTTTCAGTTGATCGCTGAGAAGATAGATCTCTTGTTGTTCTCAGATGTTACATCTTGATAGTTTTCATCATCTGTGAATAATGATTTTGCCTCTTCCATTTCAATCTTTATGTCACTGATTTCTGTGCATTATAACATGATACATGAATTTTGGTGTCATGTGACAGAATAGTGGAGATAGTGAATGTCCTTGATTCATTTCTAATCCTAAAAGAGTTCATGTAGAGTGTCTCCATTAAGAGTTCCATGTGTTAGTTTTCTGGTATATGTGGTTTATCTAGTTGTTAATAACTTTTGGCTTTTTCGTAGAAACCTTTAATAAATAACTAATAGAAATTAAGATTTAGAAAACATGTTTATGCCAAGATTCAAATAATCACATGAAGTTTTTCTTTGTTGATTTGCATTTTTGATGCTAAACTATCCTAATTCTTGATAAAATATACAAACATCACTTAGTTATAATTTTGTGTCTCTCTGAGTTTGTGAGTGTGTGTGTGCTGGTGTGTATGTAGTACTTCACATTGCACCTGTAGCATCACATATGCTAGGGACCAATGCTACATGAGGAATTATATAGACTATGTACCTTACAATATTCAGAACAAAGAACTGGTCAAAGGAAACTGTAACTTGACTTTGCTTTTATTTGCAATACTGTAATGTATCACAGAACATAAAACTATAGAACTGTACTGTAAAGTACAATCAGCAAAAATTACAATGTTTTATAAGTCATACTATACAAAATAAAGACATCAAGGTTCCATCAAAAAATGTATAGAACTGTACAAAAGAAAAGACAGGTCATAAGTTTGAGCAGTGAGTTGTAAGTCTTAACTGTGTGTCTCAGTCATAAGTCTAAACAGCCATTAAACAAGTAGCTCCATTAGTGCCAGTTTCACTGGCAAGGATATTTGCCTTTTATGGTGAGTTTTACAGAGTCAAGCAGGTTTATAATTCTGTGATATCTTGTAAATTACATTACTGCTCTGTCCACCCCTGCAGTAGACACCTTGGAGGATAGAAAGTATGTAGTAAAAGATTTTACTAGTCAGGGGTATAAGACAAAAACTAAACATGCAAAACCATTGTAGAGCTAAGAATAACCATGATAATTAATTGTTCAGTTGTTTCCTGTGGTGTACAAGTGTATATATAACCCTTGAGAAAATATGTGCACCCATCTGATATGAGACATTTCTACGTACCAAAAATTTGAAACATGACATCACTTCTAAAGAGTATGTCTGTATCTGAGAATTTAACTCCAAAGGAATCAGTTTTGTTATCCCTTCAAGAACTGTTGGAAGCACATAGTCCTTGGAAGTGAGCCCAACAGAAAGAGTGCACTGAGAAATGTTTCTGGTCCTTTGACATAGCTGTTCTGCCTGTATTTTATGTGATCGACAGGTGTCAGAAAACCATGGTCCAAATCACTCCCTTCTGGATCAAAATAGGGAAACTACATATTTTTTGAGGTTACTTTGTTGTCTCAATATACAGAATATATAAGGTACTTTATTCACCAACAGTATTAGACATTATAGAAATAATACATAGTTTGAAGACATTCATCTTCTCATGAATACTGTGCTTATTTGCACAGCATGCTTAGTGAATGTGCCTAAAATACAGTAGGCTACATGCATTCTTCATTTCATGCCTGATGCCTGTTCCTGTGATTCAGTCACTAAATGAATGGGGTGCCAAATGAGGAATTCTGTACAGTATGTACATTACAATAAGGAAACTCCAACTTGGTGTCTTTGCTTTTATTTGCATAACCCTTACATGCAGTACTGTAATACATAACCACATAAAAATACAGTACAATCAGTAAAAATTAGAGTACTCCATAAGCAAGGTGTACTATACACAGAAAGACACTGCAGCTCTATCAATATGGGCAGCACTGTACGGAAAAAAATATGAGGCACAAGTCTGAGTGGTGGGTCATAAGTCTGAAACAACTTGCCTCAGTTTTAAGTGCAAACAATCACTACAGTGAAGAATATATTGGCTACAGTGTTTCTGTCTAGGATATTCTTGAGTATTTTCTGAAGTGCTGGTTTAGCATTCATATGCCTCTTGAGGTGGTCTTTTTCATGAAATGTCCTTAATTCTCCCTCTATTTTGAAAGTGAGGTTACTGGGTAAGTTAAACTAGGTTGGAAGTTATTCACTCTTAGGGCTTGAAATACATTTTTGCAAGCCCTTGTCGTTTTTAGGTTTGTATTAAGAAGTCTCTTCTATAGCACTCTGGAAGCTGAAGCAGGAGGATCCCCTGAGTTCAAGGCTAGCGTGGCCTGCATAGTGAATTCCAGGCCAACCTGAACTGTATAGTGAGACCCTGTCACACACACAAAAAAGTTTGTTGTAATTATAATTGGTTTACCTTTATAGGTGATTTTAAAATTTTTTTCTCTGCATTAATTTTTGTTGTTCTTTTTGGATATATGGCAGTATAACAAGGATATTCTTTATGATTTCTGTGAACATATTAATAATTCCATCTGTGTTACCTTCTGGTTTTCTCTATTCCAATTAGCCTAGTGTTATTAGCTGCTGGATGGTCCTCTTTTCCTGTGGTCTCTTTGAGTACTTCTGCATAATTTACCGTTTGTCCTCAATTCCACACTGACTGGTGACTCCTGGGACTCTCCCCAGGCAGGGCATATGGGCCACAGTGCATGAGTGGGAAGGGACACACATCCTCGTCATGCTCCCTGAAATGGGTGCATAGCCCTAGCATGTGACTAGGGGCCTGGCCTTCAGTTGATTGGTCCATCCCCACATTTCCCTTTCTATTACACCTTAGAAATTTTTGTATCTCTGTGACAGGTAAGCATTTCATGACATTGAGCTATAATATAATATGTCTTCCTTAATATAATTTCATTGTTAGATATTCTTCAGTGAATACTATAATACTTTTTATTCGAGTTTTAAATTACCATTCAGAATTTTACTTTGTGTTTATTTACAGTTTTGTCTATGAAACCAGTTTCAAGTTTCACAATGCTGTGTAATACAATCAGAGGAGGAGATGGTCTATTTCCTAGAAAATAATATGAAAATAGATACATTTTCAGTTTTCTGTCAGAGCAAGTCATTAGATATTCATCTGCCCCAGTTCTTTTTACCCCACATCTGATCTAATAGGCTCTCAATGAACCATGCTTTACAGACAGTGTAGAAATAAAAGTGTGATTAATCAACAAGAGAACCAGTATTCCTGTTCTTCTGTTTCTTTAGCAGTGAATTCCCATCTAGTATCAAAATTCCCCCATGTCAAGTGCATGTAGATAAAGAGTAAGTGCTTGATGACCAAGGCATGAAGTAACCATTTGGGGGGCTTAGCCTTATTTCAGCTTTTTATGGGTAGATTTGAGATACTTCATGTTGTGAGTCTTATTCTTCTTCCTGGAAATATATTTCTGATGATTTAGAAGGCAGTGACCTTTGAGGATGTGGCTGTGAACTTCACCATGGAGGAGTGGGCTTTGTTGGATCCATCCCAGAAAAAGCTCTACAGAGATGTGATGTGGGAAAACTTTAGGAATGTGGCCTCTATAGGTAAGGAAGATGTCTGTTCTCATTTATGCAATCAGGGGGCATTGGTTATTCCTCATCAGCACGATTTAATTTATTGGAATATGGAAATATTTTCATGAATTTTCCAGGCATGGCCACATTATACTATGAGTCTAACTGGAAGCTAATAATTTTGTGTATAATATGGTAACTCATTATATTACTTTTTCTACACATTAGGAAGAAATTGGGATAACCAGCAAATTGAAGATGAGTACAAAAATTACTGGGAGAATCTAAGGTAATATACACTTAAAAGAATGTTCCTTGAAGGTCAGAAATATTGAAACCAAGCAAACTACACATAGGAGGTCATGTTAAAAAAAATACAAAGAGCCAGGTATGGTGACATGTGCCTGTAATCCCAACACTTGGGCGAATGAGGCAGGAGGATTGCCAGAAGTTTGAGGCCAGCATGAACTATGTAGGGAGTCCTCTCAAAAATGAAACAAACAATCAAAATGAGGCCAGGCCATGTTCAAATTTTTTTAATTGCACAAAATTTCTCCAAAGATGCATATGTGTTTAGTATCTAGAATCTGACAAATGATTATTTGAAATATCTCAATATCTGAAATGTAAGGATTATTGGCATTATGCCACAAGTGACATTATCTAAAGCATAATAATAAAGAAATTATTGTCTATATTCAAGATTATAGAACTATTGTCTGAGGGCCAAAGATTTAGCTTAGTGGTTCCGCTGTCTGCCTCACAAGCACAAGGACCCAAGTTCGATTCTCAGTACCAAAAAAAAAGAGAACTGTTGTCTGAAATTATATTTAAGCATTGATTATAAGTTTATATGAAATTTTTGTGTTTTTTTAAGCCAAGTGCAGCGTATCCAATTACATATAGGCATGTTTTCCAAAGACTGCTTGCTTATCGAACAAGTTATATAAGTAATGCTGTATTTATTTAAATGTGATGCAATATTTGCAACATTGCTAACCTTGAGGAACTATTAAAAATCCATAATCCTGTTTTCATAATAGGTCTTTTCAAGCAATCGGTCTATTTATGTTCCGAAATACAGCTATTAGAATGCACCTTCCCAAAATGTTGGTGGGAATGTCATTGTAGTATGACATCTGTGGAAATGTGTATAGAAGTTCTTCAAAAATATAAAATAGAATTTCCATTTTTTCCAGGTATTCTACTGGGTGTGCTCCCCCAAAGTTAAAGTAATCATATTACACTGATACATGCATATACATGTTGTAGCAGTAAAACTTACAAAAGTGAAGCTTTGGAAACAGCCTAGATATACACTCAAAGATGAGTAGAAGGGAAAACTGGGATAGCCTGGGCAGGATGCAGCATACTGGGAAGCTGAGTCACATTCATGATCAGCCTGGGCAACTTAATGATTGATGAGACTCAGTCTCGTAATAAAGATAAAGAACTCTGAGAATGCAACTCAGTAGTAAAACCCTGGGTTCACTCTCCAGCACTGAAAATAATGTGTGTGTATATATAATGGAGTGGTATTCAGCCATAAATGAGAATGAAATGATACCATTTGCCAAAACATGGATGGTTCTTGGACCTACATTATCTTAAATAAGAAAAACACAGAAAGTTCAATGTCATGTGTTGTATTTTGCAGGAGAAATGAATAATATGAATTAAATAAAATAAAGGAGAGATGACAGAAAAGAGAAAAGCAGACATTTTGGAGAGGGTGAAGATGCTAAGGGGAAGGGGTAGAGTGATGCATGAAAAGTGTATGAAAAATAATCAACATGGTATACATATGTACAAATTATTTAAAATGAAAGCAACGAGTATATATTGCAAACATATCAATTCCAAACTCCCAAGTGAATGCTATTTTGGTAAAACTGTTTCCAAGACGTCATCCAGAGTGTACAGTAAATTTATGATCAAATATGCTTATGGGGCATCAAATTAGATATCCTCTTGGTCAACCATTAATATAAAAACACCTTAAATGTGACTGGTTCTTTTCTTGTTTTTTTCTTTGACAGAAATGCAGAGGTAGTTAACTTATGGTATCAACATGGAAAAATGGTTTTTGTGACTCCTGATACAGATGTGCACATGAAACTTCCTGGTATAAAACCAAGTGAAAGCCCTGCATGTGGAAAGCCTCTGATTGGTCATTCATCACCAACTGTGCCCATCATAAATAACACTAGACTCCAATCATATGAGCTCCATGGATTGGAACAGAAGCTGTCTAACTGTGACAGACATGGGAAAACCTCCACTCACTTTCAGTATTTGGAGAAACACGCAAAGACAAATCCTGAAGAAAAACCCACTGGATATAAGCAAGATGTGAGGCCCTTGAGTACACCCAACTATGTACAAACCCTAAAAAGAAATCACAGAAGGATGAATACCTATATATGTATACAACGTGGAAAAGGTTTGAATTCTCACCGTGATACTCAGAAACATAAAAGAACTCACAATGGGACAGAATCCTATGCAAATAAACACTGTTTGAAATCCTTAAATAATGACACTTCACTTACTAATCCTGAAAGACTTCACACTGGGAGAAAACTCTATGTATGTAAGCAATGTGGGAAAGCTTTCACGGCACAGAATAATTATAAAATACATGAAAGGACTCACACTGGGGAGAAACCTTATGTATGTAAGCAGTGTGGGAAGGCTTTCAGGGCACAGAATTATTGTAAAATGCATGAAAGGACCCACACTGGGGAGAAACCCTATGTATGTAAGCAATGTGGGAAAGCTTTCACTAGGCACAATCAATGTAAAATACATGAAAGGACTCACACTGGGGA
>NW_004624846.1:1463699-1487099 GCF_000247695.1 Heterocephalus glaber
GAAAGCTTTTAGTGCACGCAATAATTGTCAAAAACATGAAAGGACTCACACTGGGGAGAAACCCTATGTATGTAAGCAATGTGGGAAAGCTTTTACCACACGCGATAATTGTCAAAATCACGAAAGGACTCACACTGTGGAGAAACTCTATGCATGCAAGCAATGTGGCAAAACTTTCAGCACGCACAGGAATTGTCAAAGGCATGGAAGGTATCACACAGTGTAGAAACCCTATGTGTGTAAGCAACATGGAAAAGCCTTTCAGTTACTCCAGTACTCAACATAGACATTAAAAAATTTGAGAGGAAATTAACTTTGAATATATAACGTGGCTTTACTGACATGGAAATACAGTGCAGAGAAGCCCTTTCTTTGTATGTAATATAAAAAATCATTCAGTATACATGTATTATTACATACCTGAAAGAATTCATAGAACAGAGAATCTGAACTATGTGGGAAATGTTTTATTTTTCTCAGTGCACTCAACTTCAGGAAAGAATTCCCACATGAAAGGGAAGCCATATGTGTGTGCAGTAAATGTGGGAAACTTCCGTTTTTCTAGGTAGCTTGAAAAACATAAAAGAACTCCCATTGAAATGAAAGCCTATGTAAATAATATGTGAAATTTTTATGTCTCGCATAGCATGAGAAAACATGCACAAATTCAAAATTACATTTAGTGTAAATACCAAATATAAGAATCAGAGTGACAGATATGTTAGGAATGAGATACACTGTTTCAAACCACTGGAGCAGAGACCGTCTCCCTCCAGTATATCTATAGACTGAATCGCCGACGTGGTTGGAAAATGCATAATAATGTTAATTCAGAATAACCAGTCATCTTGCATCTAAGTTTTTAATACATGGCCTTTAAGGGACATTTTACCTGCAAACCATCACCTTATTTGTATGGGTAAAGTGAAGTTCGTATAATCAGATTTTATTGAGTCTTAAAACACTTCATTTGTGACAATGTAGATTAACCAAGAGGTCATTATGTGAAATATGCCACACATAGACAAATTAAAACCTGATTTTTTTGTTTTGTTTTTGAGATAGAGTTTTGCTCTGTAGTTCAGGCTGACCATGAACTCACTGTATAGCCCAGGCTGGCCCAGAACTTGTGCCAAACCTCCTGGCTCAGCTTCCTGAGTGTTGGGATTATAGACATGTGCCACCATGTCTGGCTTCATATTTGTTATTAACATCTTAAATTGACAGTTTTGCGAAGCAGAGAATTTAGTGATGGTTCTAACGTGTGTGGGTGGGGAAGCTGAGAGATGTTAATGAGAAAGCACAATTTCTTTGTAAGAGTACAAAATGGTGTAGATTCCTTGGTGACTACAGTAATTAATACAGTGCTACATAGGAAAACAGTTTGCTAAAAGTTGCTTTTAGTGTTTTCTCCATATAACCAAAAGGTAATTATGTTAGATGATGCAAATGCTACCAAGGAAAAATGTAATTTCACAATATAAAAAGCACCAAATTGTGCTCTATACTCTCAGTACATGATTTTGTTATTTTTTCTGTTTAATGAATGCAAATTTAGCAAAATTAACATCACTGTGGTTTCGTGATAAATGCCCAGAATCTCTCCTTCAATTTTTACAAATGTAATTTAATTGGTACTATATTTATTTCTTAAAATATTCAGTATTACTTGGTCCAAAGGTTGTAGGATATTGTTAAACTAGAAGTATTCAGTATTTATTGAAATATATACTTGTTTCTTTGGAAATGTAAAATGTTTGATATAATTTGGAATCAATTGACATTGTCACAAGCTCATTTCATCCCATTTTGACAAAGTTGTTATATATGTTTTCAGAAAATTTCTCCATTTTAAAAGCACTTAAGCTTGTTTGATTTAATTCACTTAACATGTTTTCAAGGTATTTCCATTTTCCTATAAAGGTCTTGAATTTATCCTTTATAGTAATATACCATTAAGTAGAGATACAATATTTTCTTCATCTGTTAGTGAACATATTTGAGGACACAAACAGATAGCTCTTTGGCAAATGACAGGGGATCAGGAGACCAAGGATGGGAAGAAGGAGATGTAAAAAGATTCGATAGCACATACCACTCCCCACAATGAATGCAATGTGTATGTCGCAAACATGACCTAAATAGTGATAATAATACCAATGATGATGATGAAAAAGGGAAAGGGGAACTAGAGCCAGAGGGAGGGTAGAGAGTGAGAAAGAGAAGGGAAATCATAAGAATCAAAATGTTAAACACATATTCCTGCTCCCTAAGATTAATATGAACATATACTTCAGGTATGTATTAATTAAAAAGCTTAATGTTTAAATACTTGAATATTTAGAGATATTTCATACATTTTTCTGCTTCCTAAGGATTTATCAGTAGATGTATTGAAAATAGTATGTAAAAATGCCTTTGGGTCTCTGGGAACCAACTTTCATGTTGCATGTTTCTTTAGTTTTGAATTCCACAAAAACATTCATCTTTGTCATAATCTCCGAATAAATATCGACACTAACTCATTTAAGGAGGAATCCATTGCATCTGCTCCCACTGGTTAGCCATGACAGTGATTATGTGATTTTGAGTGAGAGGAAGTAGGCATACACATGCAGCAGCACATGTGCATCTGTCAGGTTACATTAGGAAATGGAAATACGTATTTTTGGGTATCTGGATCCCACCATGGTTGTTGGTATACCATACCATTCACCAAAATATATTTATAGATCCTGTCTTAGTGCATTGTAGTGGGCCTAATTAAAATACCTTAGGGTCATTCACTTTATGAAATATTTATTTATTTAGAGTTGTGAAGCCTAGGAAATCCAGCATCCTAATGAAACATTGTTTACATGCGACTTTTAACCAAGTTCTCACAAGGCAGGAAGGTGTCCAAGGTGTCCAGCTTTTTTGTTTGTTTGTTTAAATTCTTTTATTGGTACATTTTAGTTATACAGTACATTTACATTTATCACTGGGTCCTCATACCTGTACATGATGTATCTTGGTTCTTATTTTTTCCCCATTACCTATGTGCCCTTCACCCCTAAACCCTTCCCTATTTACATACTTCATTTCCATTTTTTTTTCTTTTCTCATAATTTTTCCTTTCCATTCTCTCCCCATCTTCTTCCACTACCCCTACCCCTTTGGACCTTTTCCTATTTCAAAGTATCAATTATTAGTTATTAATCCTTTTAATCCTTATTTACACTCTCAATTTCTCACACTAGAGAAACTTTGGTATTTACATGTGTGTCTTATTTATTTCACTTAAGAGTATGGCCTCAATATGCATCCATTTAGCTATAAATGACTCTAGTTTCTCATTCTTTATGGCTGAGTAGTACTCCATTTTACCAAAAAGCCCACATCTTTATCCAGTTTCCAGTTGATGGGGACTTGGGCTGTTTCCAAGCTTTAGCTATTACAAACAGTGCTGCAATAAACATGGGTACACATATATCTCTGTGGTATGATTCTTTTAATTCTTTGGGGAAGATACCCATCAGGGGAATAGCTGGGTCAAATGGGACCTCTAGCCCTAGTTCTTTGAGGTATCTCCATACTGATTTCCCCAGTGGCTGCACCAGTCTACACTCCCACCAACAATGGAGAAGGGTTCCTTTCTCTCCACACCCCCGCCAGCATTTGTTATTGGTTGATTTCTTGATAGCAGCCATTCTTTCTGGGGTGAGGTGGAATCTCAGTGTTGTTTTCATCTGCATCTCTCGAATGACCAGAGATGTTGAACATTTTTTCATATGTTTACTTGCTGCTTTTACTTCTTTGAGAAATGTCTGTTCATTTCAGATGCCCATTTTTGAATTGGGTCTTTGAATTTGGGGGGTCTGATTTTTTTCAGTTCTTTACATAGTCTAGATAGTAGCCCTTTGTCTGAGTTACAGCTGCTAAAATTTTTTTCCCACGTTGTAGGATGTCTGTTAGCTCTGTTGGTAGTTTCTCTTGCAGTGCAGAAGCTTTTTAATAAGATGAAATCCCAGTTGTTGATTCTTTCTGCTAGTTCTTGTGCTACTGAGGTTTTGTTCATAAAGTCTTTTCCTATGCCAATATCTTCAAGAGTTCTACCTAACTTACCTTCCAGCAAGTTTAGTGTTTCTGTCTTAATATTTAGATCTTTAATCCACTTCGATCTTAATTTAGTGCATGGTAATAGATATGGGTCTAGTTTTAATCTCTGACAGGTTGAAATCCAGTTTTCCAACACCATTTATTAAATAGGCTATCTTTCCTCCAACGAGGGTGGTTGGCTCCTATGTCAAAGATGAGGTGGGTGTCTGGCTTTTTTACATTTATTATGTCATTATTGACGGTTCTTAACTGATGACACAAATAATTTCCAGAGACCCCATCTCATACCATCACCTTCGGAATTAGGATCTAAAACATGTATTTTGGGTTAATGACATTCAGAACACAGAAACCATTATAAGAGGTTATATTGTATGTTGAGCAGTGCAATGGGCTGCATGAGGCTTCGTGTATCTTCCAGCAGTCTATAAGCTAGTTAATTTTCTCTCATTGCAGAGGTAAAATACCCAACACCCAAAGTTAAAGGAGGAAAGATTTATTTGACTTACATTTGGCAGAGATTTCAGTCCATAATTGAGTGGCTTCAAGGTCAGGTGGCAGAGGAGCAACAGTTCATGGCAGATAGTAGCAAAGCAACGAGAGACCTTAACAGTACCTTTCTGCCCTGTTTATCTTATTCAGACTATTTAGCATGGGTAGCACTCACACCCTTAATCCTAGTGCCCTAGGGCCTAGCATTGTACCATGATCCCTTTTTCATATCCCTTTTATATTTCTATGGCATCTTGCCCTCATTTATTTTCTACTGAAATCATCACAAATTTTTATTGTCTCTTGTAATGAAAATATTGAAGATGTTGATGACCAGGGTTTCCACACAGTGTGGCGATGGTACACAATCCCTGGTGCTTTGGTGACCCCTTGGGTGACTTGAGATGTGAAGTAGGGTCCATCATCACTCTGGAAAGGCCTAGGCAGTCTGAAACTAGGTATTCCTTTTTTAAGGAGAATTTTTATCACTCCCAAGGCCCATTGTGACCTGGTAGGAAAGGCTTCTGTACACCCAATAAAGGTGTCAATGAATTCCAGGAAGTTGGTATACCCTTTACATGTAGGCATATGGGTGAAGTCTATTTGCAGTCTTTCCCAGGGAAACTCATGCCTTTGTACTGGTTCAGGCAATGGGGAAGGATAAGTCTGGCTATTACAGAGGGCACAGACAGGATATGTCTTTAAGACCTAGTTTACAATGTTATAGAATTCAGCCAATAGAGGAAGGCATCATGTAGGCACTTGATGATTTCACACTGCACTTGTCAAGACAACAGTCAAGGTCCCACATACCAACATTGACTTTTTGAACTACTCCCTCATTATGAATAGCTTGAAGCTTTTCTATAGAATATCTTGTCTCTAACCTAAGACCTGGAATGAGACCAGGGGGAAAGGTATTGATGGGACAGAATTATTTCAGAAAGTAGCAATTTAGCAATGAAATGTGCCTTAGAAGTTTTATGGGATAATGGGCCCAAGGAGGTTTAATATCCCCACCAATGGACAACTGCTACCTCACTTGGAATATTTACTGTGTAAAGGAGATTGAACATCTCTAGTCCATGTATTTTAGAGACTGGTGACTAGTTAAAATCTTTCTTTTTTCCACATGGCTGCATGTACATTATGACCAGAAAGGAAAATTTGGAGTCAATGTATATATTTACTGTCTTGCCCTGGGCAAGTTGGAGAGCCCAAGTGGGGGTGATATGTCCTGTCTTTCAGGCAGACGTCCTAGGGGGGGATCTTCTTGCTTCAGTGACCTGGGTAGGGCTGACCATGGTTTATCTTGCCTGGCTAATGCCATCCTTTATGAAAAAGCTGTCACCATGAATCATGTGCCAGCTATTCCTGTCCAAGTCCAGTCCCTCAAATTGAGGCACCTGGCACAATTCTGGGTGATGTTTTTGCAATCTTATAGTCCATCTGTTGGTTATTTGGGAGAAGGGTGAGTGGACATAAAAACTGGCACCACTTGTCTGCACAGGCTTTAGATCAAGACCTGAGAAATTTCAAGTTCTAAAAGGGAGGCCTATTATGGTACATAGTTAAACTCATTTGTAATCCCACTAAGGTATTATCTGACAAAATTAAAATTCACTTTCCTAGCAAAAAAGAGGTTACAAGGTATCCCAAAATAAGGTACAGATTTCTCAACAAAAAGGGACATATCTGGGATATATTTTAACTCCAGGACGAATACAAGTGTCCCAAAGAAAAAGAGCCAGGTTTGCTATCAGAGTCCTCTAGAATCTAAACAGCAGATGAGGGCTTTCTTAGGACTGGCAGTCTTCTGCCACATATGGATACCTTATTTTGGCGTAATAAACCTCTATACGAGGCAACTCAAGGCCTGGAACCTAAACCCTTAAAATGGACAGAAGCTACTCAAAAAGCCTCAGGCCCCAGCATTAGGATTTGAAGACTTGACTGAACTTTTTTCTCTCTGGCTGAGTAGTTTCTAGGGAGTAGTTTTGGGAGTGTGACTCAGCGTCTGGGCCTGGAAAACTGATCAGTGGTCTACTTTTCCAAGCGATTACATGAGGCTGGCGTAGCTGCTTGTGAGCAACAGCCACTTTGGGACTCTTAGGGAAGGTTCTATAATAAGCTAGGGACAAATGCTCTTAGTTCTGAACTCACACAAGTTTAAGGCTCTGTTAGAACTCAAGGGACATTTATGGATGACTGGAGAAAGTGTTACTAAATATCAAGCTATTCTATTGAGAACCCAGATGTCTTTCTTCAGTCTTGTACTGTTTGATGCCCACTCACCCTTCTCCCAAATAACCAGCAGATAGACCATGAGTTTGAAAAAATATCACCCAGAATTGTGCCAGGTGCCTCAATTTGAGGAACCAGGCATGGACAGGAATAGCTGCCCAGTTTACTGCTTTAAGGAGCAGAACAAATTTAAAACAGGATGAAGGTCACCTCAGTAAGAAATAATGTGATAAGTCACCTCAGTATTGCAGAGAAATATACTTTGTTTCACCCCATTCTTTTAGTGTCACCTGTGACTCCAGTAAGGTGCTGGGAATATGCTTCTATGGCAGTCACATAGACCACCTCGGGCACCATCGTTTGTTGCCTGAGCTTTCTTCTCTGGCCACCATGGTGATGGATGGCCTCTTCCTTCTCCCAGAATAAGGAAGTACTTCCAGTGCCAAAGACTAAGAAGATGTTGTTCTCACAGGAACACTGGGCACAAAAAGACTAGATGGCTTTGGAAGGCACTCCTTCACCCAGTCTCACAGTCACTTGCATTTGAAGTACTCTAACTTAGCTCTATCACTCTTTAGTTTCTCTTCATGCCATGGGCATAGTTGATCACAGCAAGGATGGCTTTGGCCTTCCTCTATTACTTATTCAACTTTTTAAAAAGTTTTTTAAAATTTTCTTTTCATTAGTACATATTTATCATATATATTGATCTTATTCCTCATAGGGAATCTATACCTGTACATAACATATCTTATTTCTTTTTTCTGCTTTCCCCTCCCCAACCTTCAACTTCTCCTCCCTGACCCATTTACAAAACTTTTGTTTCTATTTTTTCCATTATCTTTTTTTTCCTTTTCCCTTCCTTCCCTCCCCACTTCCCCTTGTTCCCCTTCCCATTTGAACATTTTTTTTCTTCTCAATATCTATCATCTCTTTTGGTCTGTATTTGTTTTTGGTTTCCTACACAAGATAAACAATGCAATATTCAAACATATGTGTCTGAGTTATTTCACGTAGAAGTATGGTCTTATGGTGCATCCATTTACCTAAAAATGTCTGAAGTTTATCCCTCTTTATAGGAGAAAAGTATTGCTTTGTATATAAAAGCTATATTTTCTTTATCTATTCATCTTTTGATAGACATCTGTACTGTTCTCAAGATTTGGCTATTACAAATTGTGGTGCTATAAACATGAATGTACATATATCACTGTGGTATGATGCTTTTAAGTCTTTTCAGAAGATACCAAGAAGGGGAATAGCTGGGTCAAATGGAACTTCTAGTTTTAGTTTTTTGAGAAAGCTCCATACTGATTTCCATATTGGTTGTAGCAATTTACACTCCCACCAACAGTGGAGAAGTGTTCTTTCTTCCCACAGCATCACCAACATTTGTTATCAGTTGATTTCTTCATGATAGCTGTTTTTTCTGGAGTGACCTGAAATCTCAGTGTTTTAATTAGCAGTTCTCAAATGACCAGTGTTGTTGCGCATTTTTCATGTATTTACTTGCTGTTTCTACTTCATCATCTGACAAGTATCTATTCTTTTCAGATGCCTATTTTTGGATTGGGTCTTTAACTTTGGGGGTGTGATTTTTTTTTTTACTTTTTTATATATTCTAGATATGAAGAATCTGTCTGAGGAATAGCTAGTCAAATTTTTTCCCATTTTGCGGGTTGTCTCTTCCCTCTGTTGGTAGTTTCTTTTGCTGTGCAAAAGCTTTTTAATATAATGAGATCCCAGTTATTGATTTTTGTAGTATTTCCTGTGCAATTGGGGTTGTGTTCATAAAGTCTTTGTCTACCTCTATGGATTCAAGAGTTTTATCTATTTTACCTTCCAATAGATTTAGTGTTTCTGTTCTGATATTTAGATGTTTGATCCATTTCAATTATAGTTTAATACATGCTGAGAGATGTGGGTGTAGGTTTAATCTTTGACATGTGGGAAGTCAGTTTTACCAACACTATTTATTAAAGAAGCTATCTTTCTTCCAGGGAAGGTGTTTGGCCTCTTTTTCAAAGATAAGGTAGCTGATCATGCTTGGAATTGTTTCTGCATCTTCTATTCTGTTCCATTGATCATCAAATCTGTTTTGTTTTTTCTTATTTTTCCCCCCGGTACCATGTTGTTTTTATCATGGTAGCTTTGTAGTATAATCCCCCCCCATTTTTTTTCTTTGATGCTATTGTGAAAGGTGTGGTGGTTTCCCCAATTTCTCTCTGTGTGACTTTGTTATGCATGTATAGGAATGCTATTGATTTTTTTCAAGTGTTGAATTTGTATCTTGCTACGCTCATGAATTTGGTTATTAATTCTAGAATCTGGTGGAGTTTTGAAGGTCTTCTATGTACAGTATCATGTCATCAGCAAATAATGATAATTTAACTTCTGTCCTATCCATATTACTTTTGTTTTTTTCTCGTCTTATTGGTCTGGCTAATGTTTCCATAACTATATTGAATAGGAGTTGTGATAGTGGGTATTCTTGTCCTGTTCCTGATTGTAGAGTTAAAGCTTTTAGTTTTTGATCATTTAATATGATGTTGGCAGTTGGCTTGTCATCGATGCCTTTTATCAAATTGACATGAACACCTTCTATTACAGTTTTCTGTAGGATTTTTTTTTATCATGAATGGGTGCTGGACTTTGTCAAATTCTTTTTCTGCATCTATTCAGATGATAATGTGGTTTTGGTCCTTGGTTCTGTTGATGTGGTGAATTACATTTATTGATTTGCATAGGTTGAACCATCCCTGCACCCCTGGGGTAAACCAACTTGCTTATGTTGTATAGTCTTCTTGATGATTTGGTGCATTCTGTTTGTGAGCATCTTATTGAGGATTTTTGCATCTCTGTTCATTAAGAAGATTGGCCTGTAGTTCTGTGTTTTGATTGGACCCTTCTCTGGTTTTGGTATCAGGGTAATGCTGACTTCCAAGAAAGAATTTGAAAGTATTGCTTCCCTTTTCAATTACATTAAACAGTTTGAGGACTAGTGGCATTAGATCTTCTCTATAGCTCTTGCAGAATTCAGCAGTGAATTCATCATGACCTTGACTTTTTTGCTGTTTATGGTGGTAGTTTTTAAATTACTTCTTCAGTTTCATTGATTAGTAGGCTGTTTAATTTTTTTTTTTTTTTGGTAGTGGGGATCGAACTCAGGAACTTGTGCTTGCCAACCAGGTGCGGTGCCAAGAGCTAAATCCCTGGCCCCAAATTTTTTATATCTTCTTGGTTCAGCTTTGGTAATTCATGTGTATCTAGGAATCTATCCATTTTTTCTGAGTTTTTTCCAATCTTATTTGAGTACAGGTTCTCAAAGTAGATGTTGAAGATCTGAATTTCTGCAGGATCCACTGTGATTTCACACTTTTTCTTCTTAATTGAATGGATTTGGTTGTATTCTTTCCTTTTTCTAATGAGATTGGGTAAGGGTTTGTGTATTTTATTTAATTTTTCAAAGAACTACCTCTTCAGTTTGTTGATTCTTTATATTGTTGTCTTCATCTCAGTTGCATTAATTTCTGCTCTGATCTTTCTGATCTTTCCTTGTATGCACTTTGGGTTTAACTTGGTACTGTTTTTCTAGAAGCTTGAGGTTTGACAATAGGCTATTTATTTATTTATTTACTTTTTGGTACTGGGGATTGAACTCAGGTCCTTGCGCTTGCACACCAGACAGCGAAACTACTGAGCTAAATCCCTGGCCCAACAATAGGTTATTTATTTGAGCTCACTCTGTTTTCCTGATGTGAGCATTCACTCCTACAAATTTCCCTTGTAGGACTACTTTCATTGTGTCCCATGAGTTCCAATATGTTATATTGGCATTGTCATTCAATTGTAGAAACTGTCTAACCTCTTCTTTAATTTTATCTGTAACACATTGTTCAGTAATGTGTTATTTAATTTCCATGTGTTTATGTAGTTTTTGTGGTTTCTTTTGCCATTTATTTCTAATTTCATTGCACTATGATCTGATAATATCCATGGGATCATTTCAATTCCTTTTCATTTACTTAAGCATGTTCTATGAGCTAGTATGTGGTCTAATTTGGAGAAAGTCCTGTGGGAAACTGAGAAGAATGTGTATGCTGTGTTGTTGGGTGGAACACTGTTGATATCTACTAAGTCTATTTGTTCAAAGGTTTGGTTCAGCTTTGATATTTAGTTGTTAATTTTTTGTCCAGTTGATCTGTTTTTGACAGGTGGAGTATTAATGTCCCCAACTATAATTAAATTAGTGCTTACCTGATTTTTCATATCCCTTAGTGTTTAATATAGTTGGGTGCACAGCTATTTTGTGCATAAAAATTTAAGATTGTTATCTCTTCCTCTTGGATTGTTCATTTAACAAGTGTGTAGTAGGCTTTCTTTGTCTCTTTTCATCAAGCTTGGCTTGAAGTCCATTTTGTCTGCAAATAGAATAGCTATCCATAGCTTCTCCAGGTTCCTGTCACATGAAATATTGTTTTCTATACATTAGCTTTCAGTCTATGGAATTCATTTTGAGTTAAATTTGTTTCTTATATGCAGCTTATTGTTGGATCTTCTTTCTTGATCCATTCTGCAAATCTATTTCTTTTGAAGACATATAAACAGCTCTGAAGAGAACTTGGTAGTGTGCTAATAAGGTGGACTTCATTTATGGAGAAGTGGACTTAATACAGATACTATTGATGTTTCTTAGAGGAACTGCATATATATAGTTGTCAACTATGGATTTCTTAGCAAGAGTCAAAATATTCTATTTGAACAATCTTTAATGGAAAATATATGTGTAATAAGAATGGATTCTGTGTAAGCATTTTTACCAATCCATTTTAGGTAAATTCTATGGTGTTAAGCAAGGTTTTAAAAAATTTTTATTGGAGTATATGAGTATAGCTTATTTTCCTTTTGCAAGCATCAAAATGTCATTATAAATAACCTATACAAATTTTTTATTTCTGTAGTAGATAGAATTAAAAATAAGATTCTAAGCATATGTATTTGATTTTTCAAATTCCTATCGACCCCTATTCTACCTCTGTTGTATATGATGCACTCAGTAGTAATTATTTAATAAAGGTAGTTTTTGGGCCTGTAAAAAAAAATCTATTTCTTTTGATTGGTGAGCTGAGACCTTTCACATTGATGGTAATAACTGATATATATTGACTTGTCTTTGTCATTATTTTTCTGTTATTGGTTCTCTTTCTTTGCCCTTTGTTCAATTATGTATCTTGCCTGGTGAATTCATTCTATTGGGATGTGTGTATTTTTTTGTCTGTTTCTGGAATATCCATCAGAACTTTTCTGAGTGCTGGTTTGATTGTCACGAATTTTTTCAGGTGTTCTTTTTCTTGGAAGTATCTTATTTCTCCATCAATTTAGAAAGACAGTTTTATAAGGTACAATTATTTGGATTGGAGATGCTTGAAATACTTCACCCCAAGCTCTGCTTCACTGAATGGTTTATGTTTTGAAGTATGCTGTGATTCTGATGCATTTTCCTTTATTGGTAATTTGTTTCTGTTCTCTAGTAGCTTTTAATGTTCTATTCTTGTGTTGAATTTCTGGAATCTTGACTATTATATTCCTGTGGTTTTTCTTCTCATCATGGCTACTTGGAGTTCTATGCCTCACTTAATTGTATGTCAAATTCTTTTCCCATGGGTGGAAAGTTTTCTACTATTATTACTGTGAACAGCTTTTTATGTCCATTGTGTTGTCTTCTGATTTTTCATTGATTCCAATTTTTCTTATATTATTCTTCTTTGCATCATGTAGGAGTTATTGATTTTTCATGGTCCCTTTCTGTTTTTAAGAAGCCCTTCATTTGATCAACACCAAACACAGCATTGTTTTTGAGGTCTGATATTTTGTGTTCACATTGGGTGAGTCTGCTGCATATGCTTTCAATATAATTTTTAATCCCATAGGTATACCTTTGTATCTGTCTTATGGAATCCAATTCTTGCCTGTGTTGGGCATTCATGGTTTCCCCAAGATGCTCTATTTTTTAATCTGTATCTACTCTAGATTCACTCATCATTTCCTTAATTATTGTCGTCATCTCTTTAGCCAACTGTATGATTATTTCTGATTTGTTTACATCTAGGTATTTATTCATTTCCTTTGTTACTTCTGCTGCTTCCATTTTATAAAATTCAGGTGAGCAGCTTTTGATTTCTTCCAACTCAATGTCCTCTGGCCTCATTTGGTTGAATTGTTTGTTTAGATTGCATCTTGCTGCTGTGTTTTTTCATCTTCTATTTTTATTTGTCTTCTGCATTTAGCCTTGAAAGCTGTTTCTGGTGGGTAGTTTTATTACTAGGGTAACACTTTGTTAAGTAATGACTACTTTTCAGAACTGTCTTCTATGTTTAGCTGGATTTTGGCCTTTAAGTCTGTCCCAGTATCCTACCTCTTCTGTTTTTTACAAGTGAGAGGTTACAGCCTGTTTGACCTAGCACCAAGTTCTATCATACTGGGCTGCTGTAGTGTTTATGACCCCCAGACAATCTTGGTATTGGCATGGAAGAAGGATCAATTTATCACATCAGCTTTGTCACCTTGGCTAACTTAGTATAAACCAGTGGTAACTATGGCATCAAACATAGACTGGAAAAATGACAAACTATAGTAACTAATTCTTTGTCACATTTAACCCTAGGTACAAGATTTATAGTTATATAACAAAATCTAGCACAAATCAGAAAATTACCTACAGTATATTCCCTTGATAGAGCAATTTACCCCCTTTTGCCATAAAGCAGTATTCAGTTGTATATAGTAAGATATAGTTTACCACCTATTGATACATAAGTGTAATCGGTACATGTGTGGAAGTATGGAGAAAGCAGGCCAAAAGAAATAGATTATGAGTTTAAAAAAAAACAAAACTGTGTTAGGGCTGGGGATTTAGCTCAGTGGTTCTGCCGCCTGCCTCACAAGCACAAAGTCCCAAGTTTGATCCCCGGTACCAAAAAAAAAAACCCCAAAAAACTGTGATAGATCTGAAGATTGTGTTAACTGATGAAGCAGATCCAGTTAAGGAGTAAGGGGTAATTAGTTGTATTAGGTAAAAGTAACAGAGATGACCACCTAAGAGAAGGTTAGATGGTAGGGAGTGGAGATGAAACTAGATTACAAGAAAATAAGAAAAAAATACTAAGGCAACCAGTTGAAAAAGAGAATGTGAGAAAAGAAAGTGGAGAGAGAGTAAAAGGGGGCCCTATTCAAGCACATAAATCAAATCAATGTTAACCTAGAGGGAAAGGTACATAGGTGGTTAAACTCCAGCCTCTGCCAAAAATGAAAAATGAAAAAAGTACCAATAATTAAGAGAAAAAAACAGATGAAAAAATAGTTCCTATGTTTTTGCAGGTGAGTGTTTAATTCCTGGGTCAGTAGTCTTTAATCTTACAAGTCACATTCCCCTTTGGCTCTCTATATAGTCTGTGAGTTTGTATGGAGTTCATTCAATTCAAGGGAGCCTCTCTCCGTAGTTCTGTGACAGCTGTTCAAGCTGGATAACTGGACCAGAAAAAGTATGGTGCCTTGCTTCTGAGACTCCTGCTGTGGATTTTTTTCTTATTGAAGATCAATGCTGGTTACCCAGTGGATTTCCCAGTGTCTTTGGGAGAGGCTTCTGATACACAGGGTACTGTGGGCTCTCAGACCTAACACTCCTGTCCATGCTCAGAGGAGAAACAAGGACAGTGAGAGCTCAGTGTAGGCTTAAGGGACCCCAGGGTGGTGAGTACAGACTCAAACTAGACCACTTTTAGTGGTGTGTGCCAAATGAAGTTCCCAGTTCACTTGTGAGAACCTACAGAATCCCATCAGTGACTTAGGTATGCTCAGGGTCCAATATTGAAGAGTCCTAACATAGGCAGTGGTTGCTTGTTTATCTGTTCAGAGTCTGAAAATGAATGAGTGGTTGGGGGAGAGAGCATGTCCCTGGTCACTTGCCCCTGGTGGGTGCTGGCAAAAAAATGCTGGCAGGCTGTGATGTTCTCTGTTTGGAGAGAGGACAATGAAGTGAGAGGCCCTATATCCAAGTCTACCCTGTGTGGCTTGACTATGCCATGCAACTTGGATCCCACCAGCTATTTGAGAGCTTCTTGAAATGGCGGTTCCTGTGTTGTTTGCAGGTGGCAACTCTGTGCAAAGCCCTTCTGCACTGCTTTGCCTCTTTTAAAGTCCTATGCATGTTTTGTTTGATCTACAAGTCTCCTCTCGGAAATTGATTTTTTGCATGACAATGTATGTCCCTCCCCTTCTTCCAATTACCTATGTTTTTGGTTGATATTCTAAGTCTCTCTCACATGATTCCTCTTCTATTCACACATGTTGCTCTCCCACTTATTCAAGTTTTATTTGTCCTCTATTTTATTGCGGTTATTAAAGACCAAATAAGCCACATCAACCAAGTGACTTATCTCAATTTGTGGGCTGATTCGGAGTTTTTCAAACTTTTTCCTAATATCTGGAGCTGACTGACTAATAAAACACTGCCTTAGGACAATCTGAACTTCTCTAGACTCAGAGTATAAGTTGGCATATTTACGGAGTTCCTCTCCAACCTGGAGCTGAAAAGGAACTGGATTTTCATCAGAGCCTTGACTAATAGCCCTGAGTTTATTTTAGTTCACAAGTTTGGACATCTCTTGCTGAATACCTGCTAAAATGGCTTTGATGTATAACTTTTGATTGGCTTTTCCACCCACTGTGTTATAATTCTACCCAGGCACCTTTTGGGGTCCAAATGCAACAGCAGTTTGCTGATTATCAGAGGGTACATCGGTGAAAGGTTCATCATCACCCTACTTTGCAGCCCTTATAAGCATTTTTCTTTGTAATGTTGTGCAGCAAGTAAGCAGGATGAATTGTACATCTCACCAGACCAGATGAAAAGACATTGTTACAGGGCCAGGGATTTAGCTCAGTGGTTTTGCCGCCTGCTGTGCAGGTGCAAGGACCCGAGTTCAATCCCCGGTACCAAAAAACCCCAAAAACAAACAGACATTGTTACGACATGGAAAACATATGCAAATTTTTCAGGTTCCTCAGAAATCCTACCTGTTCATCTTGAATCACTGAATATTCATAACCTCAAACAAGACTTGTTCAGAAGGCATTTAAACAGAGTTAGGTGCAATGGATGGTGGGTTTTGTGGACAAGAAGAGTTGTAGGAAACCTAACAGACCTATCTCTGACTTAGTTCCTAGCCCTTAGTGGGAGCCTGACAGCATCTCCTCATAGTTTCTGAGCCTTTCAGCCCAAAGACTATGACTTCTTAAGGGAAAATTACTTGGTATGAGGTCATAGAAGCAATATCAAACTATTCATTTAGTGAATTCTTACATTGGAACAACCCAGGACATTCTCTAGATTGTCTATTAACATTTTACATTTTTATCAAAGTATGCCCTGGTGAAGCTAAGTCCCTGGGTACTGGGTATTTCTACCTTCTGTGGGTGTGTGTCACTTTTCTTTAGAATTTTAGAATCTCCCCTATGTCCACAAAGAATCCAGACAAAGAATATAGAAGTAGCATGCCTCCTAGCCAGTTTTTAAAACCACCTAATATCCTCCCCAGGGAAGGATACCAATTTCCTACTCAACAAAACCCTCAAACCTTGAGAATTTTCCTATGCATGTGACACTTAGCCTTTGGCAGAGAAACAAGCATTTCAACTGATGGTTCTCATTATTGGGCAGTCTATGAACAAGGAGTGAAAGATTCATCCAGAAAAAAATCCTCATCTCACTAGGTGAGCCACAAATGATACACATCTGATGACAAAAACCTCAAAATAAAAATCAGGCACAATGTATATTCAGTCAGCAAATACAGGTTACACATCCTTTTAGAATGGGGCATAAACTTGGGGCCATAGTTATCACAACAAAAGCAAAACCATGTAGAAAGGAGAAAAGTGAACCACTGGAGGAGACAACTAAAGGTAGGCATTAGGACCTGAGAGCACACCAGCTGCATCAGCCAGTGCTGGTGCCTCTCACATTCACGGGCAGAAGTGGGACAAAATTTAAAATAGAAAACTTTTTTTGTCCTTTTCCATCTCTTTGTCTCTCTGAGATTCTCAGCTCCAAAAAATGAAGTAATGTGAATTCTCCAGCAGAGGAAAGCCTTAAAAGAGCTGGGGGACGAGAGGGAAACCAGAATTTCTTCAAGAGAGGGGGGACAAATGTAACTCATAAAAAGCACTCACTCCTTGTAAGCCTATTACAGGCCCCTCAAACACCCTTGGCATTAAGCAAATGCCTGCTGAAGTTTAGAAGGTGCAGCTCACACTGCCATTCATATTCCACAAAGAAAAGCAACAATTGCAAGTGGTCCAGTCCCAAGGAAGTTGCCTGGAAGACTCTGTCCAAGACAAATGTCCCAATCCAATTATGGGCTGGCATGCCCCCTCCAATTTTAGGCACCTATGCCAAAGCCAATATCTATCACTCATCTCCTAGCCATGTCCCTTTGAATCAGCTCAGGTCCACTCCCCCAGAGGGAAGGAGATTTATGGACACTGAAAACAGAGCAGCGCATTGTGAATATCATAAGTAAAATGTCACCAAAACCATTCCACAGGGGCTCTCCAACCCCTGCAAAGTCAGAAGCCTTTTGCTTCACAGTCTGGTCATCTTCAAACAAAAATCAGCATACCCACTCATTCCAGGGATCAGTCCCATACACCCAACAAAGAGGAAGAGACAGAGCACCCCCTCCCTAGTGAGAAGAGAGTCACCTTTCTTTCTGTCTGGGCTGGTTTTGACCGCTGCCTGGTGGCTGCTAATATATAGTGAGGCCTTCTGAGGTCTGATGATTTCTCCTGCGCTCTGCTGAATTCTCCTAGCTGGCTTGCCAAATGGTACCATGTGATACATCCTCAGGTAAACACGTTTCTTTTGCACAATAAGCAAAATTTTGCAAGCACACAGTTCAAATGGCAAGTGAAAAACAGCTACATTTATGGAAGATCATGGGAAATTGTGCTCAGAGCAAGTCTGTGATAACAAAAATGTGACACGCATAAAAAAGTAGTGCTGGAATGACAGGAAGGCAAAAAAACTACACACAAAACACGCCCCACTGAAATAAATGATATGCACCCAGATGCCTTCCACTGAATCTCTAGGTAAGATGGACAGAAATGATTGGCCAGGTGCTAAGTGATCTTAGACACTCTCAACATCCATGCCTATCCCACAATTCACTTTCATCTTAATTCGATTTATGATATGCAGTACATATTTTTGATCGTTTAGTAAGTTTTGAGTAAGATAATTGTGACTGAAGGTCAGGTCAGGAAATGCAACATGCATGTACTCTCACCTGAGCATCAGAAGTTACCTGGAATTTTGTTATGTTATTTTCTACCTTTCTTATGACACTGAAATGAGGAATGACTGATGCGGTTGGAGGGGAGTTATTTCTTCAATTCCATTGTTCTTACTGTACAGTTTCAGTGTTGTCTAGAAGCTTCATACTATCCACACATGTTGCATCAAGGATTATATAATGAGGGAGCTATTGGAGATGTCATCTGGCAATTTGCACGTAAAGTAGAAAACGCCACCAATTTGAAGACCTGACAGAGTACTCCATATAGTATAGCACTCAAAGAAAATCTCTGGCCAGGAGCTTCCCTTTTCATGGGAGGACAATTCTCTCCAATGCAGTATTCAATTGGAGGTTTAAATCTATCCTACAGAGACATTCAGCTTCATCTTTGTGTGTGTGTGTGTGTTTGTGCCTTTTGTGAGCAATTTGAGCTAAAGTCCTTCTGAGGCTTCCTTTTGAGCCGGTCTGTAGCTTGAGGTTCTTGAATTGTTTGTATCAGAGAAAAGTTTAAATGAAGAAACATTACACTATTACAGATACTGGGGTGTGTTTGGAGAGTTCTGTTGTGATTGACTCTGACTGAAAATACTTTGTGTTGCTTCTTGGCTCTTTAGAAACACTTTAGTTGCCTATGACTTAGAAAACAGTGACTTTATTGTAATACAACATGGCCCATATAATTAAAAAATTCCCTCAGATTTTATGCAACTGTTTTAAAGAAAATATGAAGGAGAAAATTTTTTTGGTACTGGGGATTGAACTTAGGACCTTGTGCTTGAGAGGCAGGTGATGGCACCACTAAGCTAAATCCCCAGCCCTGAAGAAGTAATTTCAACCAGAATAATATGTATAGCTTCTTTCTTTGCCTGTTTCTGGATTAGTGACAAGTGCAAGTAAAGCCTTTTATGCTCATTGACCATGCAACTACTTGGAATACAGTGGTGAGTGACTTATTGGGGTTTACATTCTCCCTTATTTTGGCCAATACTCCTTGCTTTTTTTTTTTTTTAACTTATTGTAACTAGCGAGGTGTGGTGGCACATGCCTATAATCCCTGCACTCAGGAGGCTCAAGTAGGAGGATTGCTGTGAGTTTGAGGGCAGCATGGGCTATATAGTGAGTTCAAGATGAGGCTGAACTACATGATGAGACCTGGTCTCACACACACACACACAAAAACCAAAAACATTTGTAACCAAGTGGAGAGTCCTGAGGAGATTCTTTTTAGGTTCTTGTCCTGAACAAAGAATTGGACAAGACACATTGAAAATAAAGTGAAGGTGTACATTTAATGAAAGTGGAAATGTGGTGTTCTATAGGGTAAGGGTCATTGGAAAGTCTCACAGTTGTCCCATGAATTAGGAAAAGTGGTTTTTTGTTTCCAAGTATTCTGGATTGGCTTCTTCCTCATTTAAATGAGACACGGAAAGTTCTCCTATCCAAAACCACATGTTGTAATCCCAGATTTAAACTGTCCTACCATTATTGGTAGGACATTATTCTAGAAATAACTCTCCAAATAAATGTTACCAAGGTGGAGGTGGTCACTTCTTGGTTTCCAGGTTCTTCTCATTTTGAACAAATAGTTGAACAAGACAAGCAAAATCAGTGACAATGTTGATTTCAAAAGTGAATGTTAAGGGTCAGGGATTTAGCTCAGTTGTTCCGCTCCCTGCCTCGCAAGTGCAAGGACCTGAGTTCAATCCCTGGTACAAAAAAAAAAGCGAATGTTAAGGTAGAAACTGACTCTGCAGAGTGTGATTAAGAGCAAAATAGAGGAAAAATACAAGTACACTCTGGAGGACACTGGACATACTACTGTGAGTGAAGCCATGGTAACACTTTCAGTGTCATCCCAACTCTTTATTCAGTCCACACATTGTGTGAACCCATGAGAAAGGGCCTTGGGAATTGTTTATCTCTGGGAATCATTTGGCATGTGCCCTAAGATCTTATAATTAACAGCTTCTGCTTACACCCCCAACCAGTTTTGCCATGCCCTGCCTTCCTGCCTCAGTACAGAAAGACTCTCCAGGCATCTTGCCAGATATAAATGGAAGATTAAAATTAGCACTTTTTTGCTTGGTCCTGTTGTAGAATATAGTTTATTTGTTTAGCTTATGAATTATGCATCTAGTTAGGGGAAAGGCTTGAGATAGATTGGTTAATCAGCCATACTTATGAACCAAAATAAGACTATATAGTGAACTAGGGCTGTGGACCAAGAATAAACTTCCTTGGGGTGTGAGAGAAATTTTAGGTTTACTAGAGGTATAGGAACCAAGTGGCACTCAAAGAGGTATAGGGAACCAAAAGCTTTATTAGCTAGTGAGTCCAGAGGAGGTAACACTCCAAAGTCTGAGCCCCAAGTTTCTAAAAGAGCAGGGTTTTATACACTTGTTTCAGTTGGGGCAGGCTAAGAGCAACTTGAGTGCAATTTTACAAAAGCAGAAGTGTTGTAGGTGGGTTATCTTTTGGAGAAGGGTGACCTGGATAGTGGGTGATGAAAGCTTGTGTACAGAAGCAAAAAGAACATTTCAGTTATGGAGAAAGAATATTATATTGGGACAGCATGCATCTGGGAGAGTTATGGAGTAACATATCAGGATGTGGTCTAACTGTTGCTATCTGTTGGTGCCAGGGTAATGAGCAGAGCTGAGGGGGGCTTTTATTTTCTGCCACATTTCCCCTCTTAGATATCCCTACATAGGCACAGCCCTATAGGGCATCACTAGTTCTTATGGGATGGTAGGGTAAGTTTTTACCAGTAGCTAGTGTACTGACTGGTTGGTGAGAGCTTGAACCCAGATCTGGAGAAACTCTGTGATTCACCTGAAAAGACATGAGCCAAACAGTGGCAGGAAGAAAATGAAACTTGGTGGTTGGATTAAGGGCATTAGCCATGTAGTTGCTCCAGGAATATAGCCATAATCCATTTGTTTGGCATAGTTTTAATTTGTTGGCCCTATCTCTCAGCTTTTTGGCAGCACCTTGTATAATACCTGACTGATTATTGTAAAAATAACATTCTTCTCCCAAGAAATCAAAGAATTCACCCTTTTCAGCAGTTAAAACATCTAAGCTTCACCTATTTTGGAGGGCCACAGTTATCAGGGAGTCTCCTTCACTTTGTATGGTGAGCATAGAATTGAAAATTTCTTTAACTCTCTGAGACCTCTTGGGACAGTGACTGGTATGAAATTATAGAAGTGGCCAATCCTGCAATACTGGTGCCTACACCAGAAGTGATATCTAGTCCCACTAGCAGGGGTATCAGTATGGGGAGTTGTCATTGTCTAGTGTCTGTGTAAGTGGGGACCCTGAA
The DNA here is from genome assembly GCF_000247695.1 of Heterocephalus glaber. The sequence goes on from NW_004624846.1 coordinate 1,485,216, forward strand.
GCTTTGTTCTTCTGGTGCAATGTCTATTTTGAGGCTAAGGTATGCCAGAGTACACATTTCTGTCCAGTTGGCTTGGAGACAGAAGTAGGCAGAGAGCTGCCACAGAGCCAGAATATTCCCAGGGTGCATAGGCAGAAGTGGTTAATATTCAGACCTAAGCAGGGACTGTGTTGTCCTCATCAGAGGCCATAGAGGTAGAGACACATAGCCAATAATCTTGGGCCAGAGTGGGGTTTATCTGATTTAACATGGAATGGACTAGGTTTTGGGTCCTTCATAAGTGGGTGGGGGGTGAGGGGTTGTTTTGAGCCTGTATTGGTATGGGGATGGAGATATATGTTAGGAGACAAAGAAAATAATATCCATGAGGTTTCCCACCAATAGAATTAGAGTTTAAATTAGCAAGCATCTTTTGACCTTGGTCCATCCTTCTGGAGCAACTTTAGCTCGATCTTTTATGAAGATCAGGGTCATTAAGCCAATGATGGGCAGGGACCAGGGATGGAAGTTCATTAAAATAGTCTCAAGGGAGGGGATCTTCCTGTGAACTGCATCCTCAGGCATCAGCCATGCATTCTAGTCAGCTTCTGGTGTGGCTAAAGCAGGACTGTTGTCTGTTGGTAGTTTCCAATGGAGTTTTGTTCTGAGTAGACCTCAGGGTGAGAGAGAGCAGTCCAGGCACCTCTGTAGTCTGTAGGGTAGGTCTTTTTGACCCTTGAATGGTGTGTCCAGAGGACTGTATCTGTAACTTTCACAGCAATAGGGGTACCAAGCAAAACAACATGAGACCCAGTCCATATAGGCTGAAGTGGTTCTTTTCTTCCCAGTCTTTAACCCAAACTGAGTCCCCTAGTTAGAATGGGTGTGGAGGGGTGCCTAAAAGGATAAGGATTCTCTCAGGGACCACTTTGTGGATGTGTTGAATATTTTTCCTAGGGCCCTCATCTCAGTGGTAAGGTTGGTCTCTCCTAGCTGTCTGATATCAACTTTAAAGGCCCTGATAATTGGAGGGGGCTGCCCAAACAGAATTTCATAGGGGGAGTACCCTGAAGGTCCTCACATGCATCACACTTGGAGCACGGCCAGGGACAGCATGTCAACCCATGATGCCTGGGTTTCCTGACAAGACTTGGCTAGGGTAGTCTTTGGGGTGCAGTTCATGTGCTCTACTTTTCTTAAATGCTGACGTCTGTATCCTGTATGGAGATTCCATTTAATTTTAAGCATGTCTGCAAGGGTGTGAACAATATCTGTTACAAAAGCTGGCCCACTGGCATTTCCTATGGTTAGTGGAAGCCTGTACTGAGGGATGATCTCTTTCAAGAGAAGGTTGACTACCTCTTATGCCTTTTCAGTCTGGATGGGAATGGCGTCCTCCCAGCTTTAGTATGTGTAGACGAGGACAAGTAAATATTTGTTGCCCCAACTTGGTTTGATTTCTCTAAAGTCTATTTCCATGTCTTCAAATGGTGAGGTTCCCATGTGTTGTATTAGGGGGTTAGATTTTGGCCTTCAGAGAGGATTGTTTTGGGCACAAGTCAGGCATTTGTGTTTTATGGTAGCACAGAGGAATAACAGCCAGGGGACATAAAAACACCAACCTAACAGAGTCTCCAGGGGAATCACCCCACTGCAGACAGGCAGGTCTGCCTATGCCCTACCTAGGTCCTGAGTCGCACAGAATACGCCAAATCAGGCCGCTGCAGACAGGCAGGTCTGTGCACGCCTGTTGGGAGCAATGCTACATAATTCTAGGGAAAAATCATTTGGTTAGCCTAGTTCTCTTGCCTACAGCCCAGCTACAGAATAACTCCAGTTTGGCCTCCGGTCACAACTGAGACTTCAGTGATCCAGTGATGCTGTGATTCTCCAGGACAAGAAACA
>NW_004624846.1:1514216-1574176 GCF_000247695.1 Heterocephalus glaber
ATGTTTCTTGTCCTGGAGAATCACAGCATCACTGGATCACTGAAGTCTCAGTTGTGACCGGAGGCCAAACTGGAGTTATTCTGTAGCTGGGCTGTAGGCAAGAGAACTAGGCTAACCAAATGATTTATCCCTAGAATTATGTAGCATTGCTCCCAACATGAACCAATTTCAAATGTATAATGAAATAGAGGTATATCTTTAAGCCTCAAGCTGAGTAAAGTCTAGGGTAGTATTGATTTTTCAAAGGGAGGGGTATTTATAACATGTTTAGGCTTTGAGTGTAGAGATAATTGGATGAGTTAATAATGGTATGGAAGAGCCAAGAAATAGGTGATGAGAGCATGTAAACAGAATATGTCAAAATGTAAACTGATGCTGGCTGAGGTGGTGCACACCTGTAATCTCAGCACTTGGGAGGCTGAGGCAGGAGGATTAACGTGAGTGCAAGGCCAGCCTGGGCTACATAGTGAGTTTGAGGCAAGCCTGAACTACATATTATTCCTTTGTTGTTGTTGTTATTTTGGTTCAGGGATCGAACTCGGGACCTTGCACTTGCAAGGCAGGCACCAGAACCACTGAGCTAAATCCCTGGCCCCTGAACTACATATTGAGACCCTGTCTCAAGAAAAAAAAATGTAAATTGAACATGTAAATTCCTACACCACTAATGGGAAATATTTCAGAGACCAAGTGTCCAAACCATCACCCAAACCCACTTATTTATCACAAAATGCCAACACTACATTTAAATTTGAATGCTCAGCTGTTGGGACAATGCTGGGATGAGTTGGCTCATATGCTAACAGAGAGGGCTTTGTGTGCCCACTGCAGCACAGAGGCCATAGGTTCACCACCACTGATCTACACTCTAAGCAGTTTGTGAAAACATTCTAGTAGAATAATGATGGAACCATCAAAATATAGGACAAATTGGAAAATTTACATTTCATTAGTTGTTTTTAGTTCATATTTTGTCAAATGAAAATAACTTTCCTGTCATCTTTGTTTTCTAGTACAGTAGAGAATAATTCTTCATGACTTTTAAATCCATAAGAAGCTCATTGAATCTTCTTTTTTATGTCATAAGAAAGGTCAGAAGGAAAGCAAAGACTTTCCTTGTTTATTTTTCAAGAATTTGAACTTAGAATGCTCATCTCATTTAATTAATATTCATCTCATTATTGCTCATATAAAGCAGGTGAATAAACTGTAGTGGGAAGCAGAGACTTATGTTCAGTGAAGTTGAAGTTGAAGAAAATTCCTTTGGTGAACACTAGGCTGCAGATTTCTCTGTGTTGTGGCCTCCAGCTGCCCAGAACTAGAAGGGAGTTAAGAGTGACAAGCTTCAGAGCAGTGGAGAGCAGATGAGTCATGTGTAGGTGTTGTTGGAGCTTTTGTCTCTCTGAAGGTCTTACTGGCTTGGTGGGGCTATTTCCTGGAAAATGGTTTTGTTGTGCAAACTGTTGCTTCAGCCAGACTGAAATATGAACATATTAAGAAAATATGTAAAAAGCAGTCAAGGAGAACTTATATATATAGTCTTCTCAACAAAGGATCCATGCATTTGACAGTTTCATTTCAGACACCTACCATGAATTTTATTATCTTTTTGTTGCTGGGACAAAATACCTGGTTACAGAAGTGAAAGAAGAAGTTTTATTTTGTCTTAGGGTTTCAGAGATTTGAGTCTGTGTTTGACTGTCTCCAATGCAGAAAAGTCATGGTGAATAGAAGTGAAGAAAGCTAACGAATATATGAGAGCCAGGAAACAAAGAGCAGGGGAAGAGCCTGTGGTGAACATGCCAGGGGCCAGATATTGTCCCTAATATCACACTCATGACTCAAATAGATTCACTTTAAAGTGTGTTTTATTAATATCCTATGTATCTTTGAAGCCAACAAGTTGTGTAATAAAGATTGTGTTATGACTCCAAGTAACATTTCCTGTCTAGTGTACATTAAAGTGTTGAAAGATGGAGAATTTTAACCTATGAGGAGGGAACTACAGAGCCTGGGTCACACAGTCTGAAATCTTTAGGTGGCTCTGCCTTGACACCAGTAAGTGAACAATTGTGTACTCCTCTTCAGTAATCATTCTTCCCTTCATAAATGGGAGTAAATTTATTTTTATAGATTTTCTTTGTTACCTTCTATGAACTAGCGTGCCTATCTGCAGCTGTTGGAATATTTACTTTTCTTTAATTTTGACTCTTTTGCAGCGTATCACTATCACTTAACTATATTTCCTTCTTTTATTCAATAATTGTACTCCTTTTTGGCATGTATTTATTTTCTTGACTTAAAATAAGTAAATAGAAAGACTGTGAAACAGAATTGTTTATGAAGCAAATGGCCTCACTCCAAATTTTTGCCCTCACATCAGATGTTTGCTTTATTATATGTGTCCTATCCTGGCTTGGATGTATGTTTTTTGGGGGTTTTTTTGGTACCAGGGATAGAACTTGGGTCCTTGCCCTTGAGCAGCAGGCGGCGAACTGCTGAGCTAAATCCTGGGCCCCTGTTTGTTGTTTTTTGATGTAAGGATATTTCTCTATGAACTTTTGATTCTAAAAGTATCTAATCAAACTTCTGACTTTATTTTTAGGAAAACACACAGGATGGGTGAACAGTAAGAAGACATAGGCACCTCTGAAGAGGTACAAGCAAGTCCTACTTCAGTGTGATGATCCTTCAGACTGGGTCCGTCAATATCCTAGGAACAATCCTAAATTTGAAAGGTTTTGTTGAGTCTATCTTTGTAGGTAACAGGGAAAGGGGATGTTACTGGGACCTCTGCAGTAAGTCCTAGTCTCCTGCAGGCAGCACAAAACTTATTATACTTATTATAGAGGAAAGGTAAAAAAAAAAATGAGACTTTGATAAGAAGCTGAGCTTTGGGTCTGATCAGTGCTGCTCTGGGCGGCAAAGATGAAAGCCCCCAGCTTACCGAGCCTTTTATTCAGTCCATTGGGAGAAACAGATGTAACAAATTTGCAGAGTTCAGTACATCTGGATAAACAAGGTGTAACAATCCAAGAACAATGAGGAACTGAGTAGATGAAGATTTTGTTCCTCCCAGGATGTCTTCAACTGGTGTAATCTTGTCCTGGAGAATCACAGCATCACCGGATCATTGAGGTCTCAGTTATGACCAGGGGCCAATAATGAAATTATATCTCAAAATGACATAGCTGGGCTGTAGGCAGGAGAACTAGGCCTAATCAAATGATTTTTCCCTAAAATGATGTAGCATTACTCCCGACATATCTTGTGGGTTTCCCACAAGGAGGTAGGGTAGTAGGCTTTTGTTTTTTGTTCTTGGGTCAGTGGATGACTGTAGACCAGCAATGAATCAGTTACATGATGAGGCTCTATGAACTGTCCAATCAGGCATGCTAGTCAGAGAAGGGAATCTTTCCCTGTCAGGCACCAAAGTCTGAAGCTCCCAATGTCTTGCTGAGGAACACCCAAGCTCGCTCAGTGTGACTTGATCTGTGAATTCTATTTACTGAAGGCTGTGTGGGAAGGAACATAGGAGCATCTCAATCATGATAATAATGAACAAGCACAAGCATTATGTGTGGAGTAGGTGATACAAGATTTGGTTGGAACTGGAAAGAATCAGCTTTGGGAGGAAATTGGCCTCCCCACATCAGCTGAGGTTTCTATGTGCTTGGATGTCAACTGCTGCTACTACACCCTTGGTCTTTTCTGGCCTTCAGGATGGTAATGTGGCAGCTACCAGTGCCTAAGCATCCTACACTGTCCTAGTGATGTGACTTTAGCATGGGCAGAGCTCTGTCTTGGGTAGCTCATTGTTTGCACCCTTGCTTCTAAACCCAATGTGCAATGACAGCAGAAGGGTTGTGTGGACAGTTGACTCATGTGCACCAAATTGTGATGTGTTGGTGCCTGTTCTGTTTTCTCCCAACAGTGGCCCTGTCATGATTTATATCTAAAATATTTCCCAGATTTTCCATATGTTTTGAAGATTTTTGGATTGGGGGTATCATAAGTTCATTAGAGGATTTATCCAATCTTGAGTTCAGGAGTTGAATGTTCTGTGAGGAACCAGGATCTGGTGGCAGGTGGATCACTGGGAGTGGGACCTGAAAAAGTGTATTCTCATCCCCAGAGCCTCCCTTCTCTCTGTTTTCTACCTGCCATGGGTTGAGCACCTTTTCCTCCACCATGAAATTCTGCTATCTTGTTTCTGCCTTAGAGCCAACTGATCCTGGACTGAAACCATGAGAAAAACATACAACTCCTGCTTCAACTTGTGGTGTTGGTAGTTTTTTACAGTGACAAGAAAGTCACTAAGACATTTATTCATGCTGGCTTTGATACCGGTTTCAAATGCAAATTCTCAAATGCACATGCTTTCTCTTCAACCTATAGGGTGTTTATAAAGGGCATGAAAATCTAAACCAATGTTTAACATTGCAGGGAACAAGGCTCACTTGTAGGTCCTTTATGATCCATGGTACATTGCTTTTATATCCATAGTAATGAAAGGGTGAAAGAAAAAAGAAAAGAATGAAGCAAACAAAAATAAACACAGAAACAAAGGACGTTTCCCTTACAGTTTAGATTGTCAAGAAAATTGTAGAAGTCATAGATTCAGAAAGGTAAAATGAAGATAACCTTCAAACAACAAATTCCATAAGGGGCTCCTTGTTAACTTCACACTGAGAATCCATGTGAAGTACATGGATTTTTGTGTCAGTGGAAGGAGAGATAGGCACCACCTCTCACATCACTCTTCACACAACTAGTTGGTTTTTGGAAATGGTTTAATACATTATTTGCAGATTGATGTAGCCCATTGTAGAAAATGATGTTAAAGTTACAGAACCAAATGTTAGGTCTACGTGAATATCAATGTTTAGGCATCAGTCGGTGTTCTGTGTAGGGAAGAACAATGGGGGTAGACAAAATGTATATAAAGAGGGCATGATGGAAAGTGGGGACATCAGCTTCTGAAACAGTTTGATATCCCTTGAGGTTAGAATGTGGTTAGTGGGACAAGAAACAAGGATTGTATTCTAGTTTGGGCTAAATGTGGGTCAAAGTTCACAGTCCCGAAGGAAAGAGAAATTTAGGAAATGTTACAGTAATAAGTCCCCTGTTACTACTAATCAGTTCACCTAGTTGATGTTTAGGCAGAATTGGAAAGTAGAAAATTATGTCTGGCCATTCTGTGGGTTTAGTGTAGTGTGGACCTCATTGTCTACATGTCATGGGAAAAGTACTAGGAACTGAAACCTGACATTTGCTCTGAGCTATATATTATTATTATTATTATTATTATTATTATTATTATTTTGAGACTGTGTCTCAGTGTTGTACAAGCTGGAGATTGAACTGATTGAACTTCTTTTTCTTTCCTTTTTTTTTTTTTGAGACTGGATCTTTTTATGTAGCCCAGGTTGGCCTTGAACTCACAATGATCTTCTTCCTCAGACTCTGAGTGCTGGTATTACATTCATGTGCCACCATGCCTGACTGGAGATTGAACTTCTGAACTTCTGACCTTCTTGCCTCAGCCTCCCAGAGAAGTATGACTACAGGTGTGGATCACCAAGCCTAGTTAAGGTGGGGTTTTGTAATCCCTTCTACTTACCAGTATCACAGTGCTGTACCACAGACCCCTGTAGTCAGGTTCCAGTACCCACCTGCCCAGTATATGACGAAGGCCTGAGAAAAAGAATACACTAAGAGACAGAACTAAGAGAGAGAAAGTAGGGTGCCAGGACGACCAATGCTGGTGCAACCGACAAAGGCCCTGGACAGTCCCAGACACTGTCTTTTATTGGCAATAAATTGGGGTAAAGGTGATGTATGGTTTCTATGGAAATTATGTAAACAAGGCTGATAAAGGACAAGACAAAGCATTCTCAAATTAGGAACAGAATAGACAAAATATATGGCTGTAATTAGAACATTGTTCTTCTAGTCTGAAGGTTTAGTTGTGGGAATGGAAATTGGGTGCAAGTTACTCGGACCTGACCTCAGCACGTAGGCTTCAGCCAGACTCACTTCTCAAAACAGGCCAATTGTTGGGTTAACTCTTTACATCCTGCCTTGGGCATAATCAATATTATGGTCCTTTGCAGTGCTGGGTTAAATTAATCATCATCAACTATTTGGTTTTATATCCAGCAACTTGTGGTTTTTCCTCCATTGTTAAGGAGGTACATGTGAAAGACACTTATGAATCCTTCCTGCTACAGATAAATGTCAGTAAATTTTGATTACTTGGCTGTGTGATATATTTTTTTGAATAATGTTATTTTTCCTAGATTCTAGAACAGAGAATTTAAAGCTGTCATGAATTTTGGAAGAGTGGGAATGTCTACGTCTTTTATCATCAGCTCATTTGAGGCAGTTAGTTATCTTCAGTTTGGCTACTAGAATAGTTCAGTGTACCACCCCTCAATAACTTCCAGATGATGGCTCATGCTGGAACACAACATTACATGTTGTGGCCTGCAGTCTGCACTTGAGCAGTGTACTAGGACTGCGGTATGAATTTGTCAAAATTAGGGTAACTTTGGGTGTGAGATGAATATTGGGCCCACCATTTGCAGTTGGAAAATTGCTTCATTTTTAGCAAACACATTTGAGTTCAGAAGAGAAATTGGAAAAAAGTGTTTAACATTCTGAGTGTGGGTTTAACATTTAAACATTAAAAAGTGCTTAACATTCTGAGCTAGAGTGATGCAGGTTTCTTCCCTGAGCTGCTTCCCTTTTGCTACTTTTGCAGCTGTTTATAGAAAATAGAAATTACCACACGGATTTAGAACTTTTCATGATTTACCCATACAGTGGTGATATTTTTAGATGGAAACTGAATGTAGAGAATGATTGGATCTGGAGAAGCAAAGGAAAACTTAGAAGTAAATTATTTATTTTATATTAAGCATCAATATGTGTAAAGACCCATCAGAAAAGCAATGCAGGGGAACAAATCATCTATGATTGTCTCTAGCGCATCACTCTGATTTCATCTGACTATTCAGCAAGGTGGCACAGCATAGAGCTTTTGGAAAATCTTTAGGCTTTATCATTTTGTCACTAAGCAGACTGTTATTTGACTTAAACCTTTCAGAATTTTGAATGAGTTAATAATTGAGCTTAATATAAAATTTTTATGATGTTAAAAAGATTGTGATTTATTTGTGTCAACCTATTGGCCATAGTTTTGTAGCAAGTGTCTTATTTCAGCACTTTGTTCACTTAAACCAATGCCTCTGCTTTTGTTTTATTCTGGTTGCTTTTGATGTTATTAAAAATACTGTTCCTGTTTTCAAGTGATAATGAACGAAAAGTTTTGACAGAATAAGACAAAAATTAGTGGAGTGTAGAGAAAAAATGAATTCAAAATTTGTGTAAAACTTTGTTACATAAATTTGTCATATAATGTTTCATGGGCCCTGGCTTTTATGTTGTGTGTGTGTGTGTGTGTGTGTATGTGTGTGCGTTTATTTTTGGTTTTTTTGGTACCGGGGATTGAACTCATGACCTTGCACTTGCCAGACATGTGCAGTGCTGCTGAGCTCCATCCCCAGCCCTATGCCCTGGCTTTTAAACCAGAGATTGAGATTAAAACAGAGATAGAGACTGAGACAGAGACACAGACATGGAACACACAAAGAATATTACTCTAATTATGCCAATGATACTTTCAATTTTTCACAAGTTGTAGAAAATTCTATCAAAGTGTACAGAGCATTAGTGTACCAACCAAATGAGAAATTGCTTGCTCCAAAATGTTTTATTGTTTGTGATTCATAAAGCTCTCTCAGAGAGAACTCTAGTCTGAACAATCATGTGCTGCTGTGTCCTCAACATTACCACGTCACTGAGGCCACTTTATATCTGCATAAGTAGTGGCTCCCCCACATTTCCATCACTGCTCCCTGCAACATTGCACTATGTATTCTGCCTTTCTCTTTCCCCTGTACTTATTTTTGATCATTTGTTTCCAGTGCACACTGTGAGTTCAAGGAGAGCAGAGACTACAGTAGTCATTTATAGCACTGAAATCAAGACAAACATAGCCTAGAAATGGTAATTGCTCAGGGAATTTTCTAAATCAATAATACGATGTAAGATCTCACTTACCAATTGTAAAGAGCTCATATTTTGAAAAGCTATGATAATAATTAGAGTTTAGTTTCCTGGAAAGGCAGGTAGGCAAAATGACTTCTAAATGGCTCTTTTCTCTCTCTCCAGTTGCTACTTTGGAGTTCCCAAGTGGCTACTTTTGCTCTGAGCTAGAAAAAATAGAAAGAAAAATATATACCTTTATTATTGTTTCCCCAGAGGAGACATGTAATGAATGTACAATTTCTGAGCAAAAATTGGCTATCATGTCCATTGTAAAAACTAATCTCGTCCGCTTGATTGAATTGAGAGCTGCCTAGGAGATTAGTAAATTACACCTGTGGCTATGTCTGGGTGGGTCATGCAGGCCTGGCCATATGGAACATATCTGGTCCATCCCCCGGTCTCTGTGGCTCTTCCCACATGAAAACACAAACATGCTTTACATCTTAGCCATTGAGGAAATGCAAACTACAACCACAGTGAGGTTCCCCTTCATAATTTAATGAAGCAAGCTTTGGTAAGGATTCAGAGAAATTAGAACCCTTACACATGGTGCAGCCTCTGTGTGAAATACCTTGGCATTTCCTGAAAAAGTTGAATATAGATTTTCTGCACTACTCAACCCTTCCATTTCTAGGTAGATGCTCAAAAGAACAGAAAGCATGTATTCAAACAAAAATGAATGTGTTCTTCACATCTATCAAGTCATGGCAAGGAAAGAGTCCTAGCAAAAAACTTGATCCAAGTGGAAAAAAGAATTTTTGTCTCAGCCTAGAGAGATGGTGAAAGTTAAACAGATTTAAGGATTTGCTATTCAGGTTGAAGCCTTTCAATTTCCTGACACAGGGGCTCTGTGGTGGTCACCTAGGAGTGTCTGTACTTTGAGCAAAATACATGGAGTGTTTCACATAGACTTGAAATCTGGAAAAGCAGTAACCACAGGAAAGGGGTGAGGGAATAAATGAAAGGTACTTCCTAACATGATTGCAGGTGTCTTATAAGTTTGAAATTATTGAGAAATAAAGTACTTTTTACAATATTCATGCCAATGTCATGCCAGAAAAAGAAACATCAATCTTCACTCTACTGGCTAAGTGATTAGTGAGCTTTCTCATTGTGGAAACATCCACAAATAAAAAGGGGGAGGGCTGGAGATTTAGCTCAGTGGTTCCACCACCTGCCTTGAGAGCACAAGGTCCCAAGTTCAATCCCCAGTACCAAAAGAAAAGGTGGGGGGGGGGGGAAAGGGAGGGAAACCTTGGCTCGTGTCTATGAGGGACTCAATTCATGATTGTCTGACTCAAACACAGCAACAGTATGGAGGAAGTATGTGGCAGAGCAGAGCTTCTTTGTTCATGGTGGCATAGAAGCAGAGCAGGGAACAGTACCATAGAGAAAGGTGTATGTGACCGCACAGAGACACCAAGGTCATACCTCCATGTCTTATGCAGACACACCCACATGTGTACACCAACAATCCCTGAGTAGATTTCAAAGCCAATCAAGGTGACACTCCATATTAACTGTCATTTACACGACATTGATTAATTACATCATGTTGTATGCTATTATACATGTAGTTCATCATTAGTAGTGGGGTTAATCTCTACCTTTGCAAAATTTATCAATTAATTTTTTTTTTTTGTACCGGGGATTGAACTCAGGTCCTTGTGCTTGTGCAGCAGGCATGAAATCACTGAGCTAAATCCCTGGCCCTTATCAATTAAATTTTATCATAGCTTTTCATGTATAGGAAAAAGAAATATATATGTGATTTATATGGTTATTAATATCCAGTGTAGGGTTTGAGGAATACATTGGAGACATGGAAGCACAGCCTTTTCAAATAAGCATCTCAGTTTATTTTTCATGGAAACAGAGAAGGGACAAAACTGATGCTGACTAAGCAGACTCATGGATGAACAACTTGCTTCTAGACAAGCAGCATACTATAACATTATATCATGCACACCATATGGAATGGTTGAGCAAAATTTTGAGCTGCAACGGCAGAGTTCAAAGCATTCAAGAAGAATGATTGACCCTAGTTTGTGTTGTGGAAGTGGAGAAATGAAAAAATCCTCTGGATATGGTAGGAGCCTGGAGTTTTTCCCATCCTGAGTCTTGATATCCAGCTACCTCAGATGCCTGATGTAGCTGCTAGGTCAGTGGGTCTCAATATGTGGATATGTCTGGAGATTTTTTTTCTCAAGACAGAGAGGGAGTGGTGTCTCGCTAGCATCTTAGGTCTTTGGGCCACAGATGGTGCTAGATATCATACAATGATTTTTAATTAGCTTTCATTACAAGGAAATAATTTTATGGTATATTGACATGGTTGAGTAGGATTTGGGGTTTTGACTAGGAACTCAATCTCAAACCTTTTCCCCCTCTGCACAGATCTGGTGGGTGAGTCTTATCCTTTCATCCCACTTGTTAGTTACAAATAAAAATTATTTTTATAAGTTCCACCTTTAAGCCTTATTCAGACTTTCTGGACTTCAGATTCTTCTCCATCAAGAACCTAATAACAGAGCAGGGTGTGGTGGCCGATGCCTGTAATTCCAGCGCTTGGGAAGGAGAGGCAGGAGGACTGCTGTGAGTTTGATGCCAGCCCTGGCTACATAATGAGTTTGAGCCCATCCTGAACTACTAGCGAGACCCTGACTCAAAAAAATAAAGAAATAAAAGGAAACTAATAACAGTTCTCCAGGCCATAATAATCTTATTATGATAAAAAGCAGAGATGTTTCATATAAGACCTTTCAAGGTCTTTGAATTTCTTGTATCTGAATTCCTAAACTAGGATCTAATAATGTAATATTCCGAGTGTTTTCATAGTTCCTGTGGTTTAATAGGCTCTGCAGAATGACCACAATAAATTTGTCCCTAGAGTTTACCCAAAATAGCACCATATTCAACACAACACAGTTTCAAATAAACAACTGAAACAGAAGGATGGGATTTATCCTCCAGAAGATTAAATCTTAAGTTAGTTTCACTATTTGCAAGGGAGAGTTACTTATAAATGATTAAGATTTGACTAGAAATATCATTAGATGGGTCTCTAGTGCTGTGAGAGGATCAAGAATTTGTTCTAAAAAGGTAAACAGAATATGGGTGGAGGGAGAAGATAAGGTCTCTAATGCCAAACCTCTATGACTTGACCAGACTTGACCAGCAGTGTGCTTTACTAATATCCTGCACACCTGTCATGTCAAATAAAGTATTACTCATGAGTGACACATGACTCTGGGTAGTTTTCCTTCTAGCAGCATTAATGTACTGGAAGACAGAGTTGCAGCTTTTGAGGAAGAAACTTCAGGACACAGGGAGCTTACAGTCTGAAGTCCTTAGGTTTCCCTGCCGCAACACCAGAAAGTGTGTTTATTCAGCAATCATATTCCTTTCTTTGGCTTTTTTTTTTTTTTGCTTAGAATGAGTAAATCAAGAGATACAGTATGAGAAATTTTGTCCATGAAGCCAATGACCTGATTCCTAATTTCTCTCCTATCACCACAGAAGGGCCTTCCTGCCTTCCATTGTGTCCCGGTCTTCCCTGGATTCATGACGCTCTCTCATAGTGATTTCTCTATGATGAATTAACTCTGAAACTGCCTTAGCAGACTGGTGACTCCATTTGGAAAAGCAATACACAGGAAGATCCCACTGAGTCCAGTAAGAAGACTGGAGTAGCCAGGCAGGGTGGTGCATCAGTGTAAACCTGGCACTGGAGAGACTGGAGCAGGAGGATCACAGCGAGCTCAAGACCAGCCTGAGCTACATAGTGAGTTCCAGAACAGACTAAATTGAAAGTTAGAGCTTGCACAGAGGTGGTGTGGAGCGCTTCGACTCTGAGCGGCTGAGCAACCCGATCATCCTGCAGGCTTTGGCGAAGCCTCTATAGAGAAGGCAAGAGCTGCGAAGCCAGGAGTCATGAGGAACAGCGGCGAGCAGAACTACGGCGAACGGGAATCCCGTTCTGCTTCCAGAAGTGGAAGTGCTCATGGATCGGGGAAATCTGCAAGGCATTCCCCTTGTAAGGTCTCGCTCCAAGGAAGATTCCAGGCGTTCCAGATCAAAGTCCAGGTCCAGATCTGAATCTAGGTCTAGATCCAGGAGAAGCTCTCGAAGGCATTACACAAGATCAAGATCTCTCTCTTGCTGTCATAGCCGTTCTCGTAGCAGGTCTTACAGTCGAGATTATCGCAGACGCCACAGCCACAGCCATCCTCCCATGTCTACTCGAAGGCGTCATGTTGGGAATCGGGGCAAATTCTGACCCAAACTGTTGTCTTGGAGTGTTTGGATTGAGCTTGTACACCACGGAAAGAGATTTAAGAGAAGTGTTCTCTTAATACGGTCCCATTGCCGATGTGTCTATTGTATATGACCAGCAGCAGTCTAGGCGCTCAAGAGGATTTGCCTTTGTGTATTTTGAAAATGTAGACGATGCCAAGGAAGCTAAAGAACGTGTCAATGGAATGGAACTTGATGGGCGTAGAATCAGAGTTGATTTCTCTATAACAAAAAGACCACATACCCCAACACCAGGAATTTACATGGGGAGACCTACCTATGGCAGTTCACGCCGTCGGGATTACTCTGACAGAGGATATGATCGGGGCTATGATGATCGGGACTACTACATACATACAGAGGAGGTGGTGGTGGAGGAGATGGATGGAGAGCTGCTCGAGACAGGGATCAGATTTACAGAAGGCGGTCACCTTCTCCTTACTATAGTCGTGGAGGATACAGATCACGCTCCAGATCTCGATCCTGCTCACCTCCTCGCTACTAAAGCATGAAGATGAAGACTTTCTGAAACCTGCCATAGAGCTGGGATATTGTTTGTGGACAATATTTTTATTGTCTGTTTAAAAAGTGAACAGTGCCTAGTGAAGTTAGGTGACTTTTACACCTTTTATGATGACTACTTTTGGTGGAGTTGAAATACTGTTTTCATTCTGCATTTGTGTAGTTCGGTGCTTTGTTCAACGTGTTTTCAGAAAAGTATGTTTTGCATGTACTTTTTACTGTCTAAATTTTGACTGCTGAGAAGTTTCTATTGTACAAAACTTCATTTAAAAGGTTTTTCTACTGAATCCAGGGTAATCTGAAGATCAAAGCCTGTGTGTAAAATGCTACCAAATGGCAAAAAGGAACAATAAACAGTTTTGATTTTTCTTTCGAACATTGATGCTTAGCAGCACTATTCAAATTTTTTATCAGTAAATTCGAAGGCGAAAATACCCATTTTCCTCCAGTCCGTGAAACACCATATTTAATATACCTGCAACGAAGTGTTAAAAATATGCTCTGTAAGGGGCCGGAGATTTAGCTCAGTGGTTCTGCTGCCTGCCTCGCAAGCGCAAGGTCCTGAGTTCGATTCCCGGTACCAAAAAAAATATGCACTGTAACTCTGTACTCCTCGTATTAGAACTGTTTTTCAATAAAGCAAATGCTTAATGCTTATATAAATGTGGATTTGTCAACCTGTATGTAATCTGTATTATGTATAGCAGGGAATAAGAAAAGAGTTAAAAAAAAAAAACAAACCAGACTAAATTACATAGAAAACCCCTATTTTAAAAACAATAATAAAAAGACAGAAGCAGCTCTGCACTGCAAGGAGTAAGCTCTTCTTAAATGTAGGCTAGGACAGATCAGCATCCTGAGAGACTGGTCAAGTAGTGTCTGGGTTACAAACTCCCGTTTGAGTGGCACTCAAGCTGGCAAGGATTGGCTTCTGTTGTCACTTTCGGCTCAGAGGGCGGGCAGTGGCACAAGAGCCAATCAGAGTTGAGGGGTGGGTCATATGAACAGTCCAATCAGGTGGCCCGGGGAGGAGGGCTCTGTTTCCTGGCTCCAAAGCCCACATCCTGAACGCAGGGCTGAGAGCCGCCCCAGCTGGCTAGGCCGTCCTGCTTTAGGATTTCTACTGGCTGCAGGCTGCGGGAAGGACCCGAAGAGACCCTCCACTGACAATGGTGAGTTTGTGGGACGAGTGCCCTGACTCAGGACGGGACGGGAAGGAGCGAGGCCTGGGCGGAAGCGGTGGGAACAGCAATGGCGCCGGCGCCTCTTCGCTGCTGCTCGGATCAGAGCTCCTCCTGGTCTCCGCGCCGTGGACATTCCCTCCCTCCCGCCCTGCCTCAGGCAGGTCTACACTGTGTGCCCAGCACCCTGTCTGTCCACACCCGCCAGCCTGGAGTGCCGTGTCGGGCAGCCGCAGCTACGTCTCCACCTGTGTGCAGAGAGTGGGAATTGTGGGGAGACCCTGCTTCCGGTGGGGAGTTAGCCTGGGGTACCTGTGCTGTGCTGGTTCCCTGATCTCATTCGTCCCTCCGGCTGACCTGCAGGACCTCAGTTTTATAAAGGTCTGTGATGCGGGGTCTCAGCTATGCCTTAGCTCTGCGGGCCAAAGCTCCTCGATAATGAGAGTAAATCACTAAATTTCCATTATATGCCCACTTTGGATAAGTGGTGAGTAATGCCATGAGAATTGAAAGAAAGAATCGCCAGGCGTACACATATAACCCCAGCACTCGGGAGGCTGAGGCAGGACTTTGGTTGTGAGTTGGAGTCTAGCCTGGGTCACCTAGTGAGATCCAGGCCAATCTGAACTAGTGAGACCTTGCGTCAAACAGCAACAAAATATTAATGAAAAGAAAACAAAAAGAAAGAAGGAAAGGGAAAGGGGGAAAGGGAAAGAGGGGAAAGGGAGGATAGCTTAGAAGGAAGAAAGGTTCTGTATTGCTGCCCATGTGAGTAGGTGGTAGAGTGCTTACCAAGCATGTAGTGAACTCCTGTGTTACATACACAGCAATTCAAAAACAATTATGTTAATGATATAGTTGGTTCCTCTACCAACAGAGCACACTTCAGTAAGGCCTTCCCATAGAGTTTAGAATGCTGAGAGAAATGGAGGGGATGTTAATATGTGAGCAAGCGCAGGAGAAAGTGTTCCTGGTAAGGAATACTTCCAGAAGGGACTGCCTGTTACACACACAGTGTGAGAGTCATTAAACTCAGGCATCTACACGGACGTGATTCGGTAGGAGTGGGAAAGCATAGGGCCAGCACCTCAAATCATTGCTATAGTCCTTGGACTGTGCACATTGTTTCAAGAATTGGAATGCTGATGGAGGTGGACGTTATATTCCACATATAGGTGATTCTTTTTTTTTTTTTTGGTACCGGGGATGGAACTCTGGTCCTTGCGCTTGCGCAGCAGGCGGCAAAACCACTGAGCTAAATCTCGGGCCCCATATAGGTGATTCTTGATGGTGTGTTGCCAACACTTAGGGTGATGTAATTTATTTATATTTCTCCATTTACTCTTAAATACCATTTTCTTTATTATATTATCATGTGTTAGTTGATTACATCTTGTGTTGAGCATTTTTCATGTGTGAGCTTTTAACGTGAAGTTGTTTCTGTGTCATAATGTGTGCTGCATATGGTATAATATCAATTTCTAATTCAGTTAATAGTACATAGTAAAATGACAGATATCTGTGACTAAGCTAGGAATGTACAGCATGCTACAATCTCTTAGTTTTTGTTAGTTCTTTAATTTTTCCAACATATACAATGATGCTATAGGGAAGTGAACACAATTTTATGTACTTCATTTTAATGTCAAAACTTTTTGTTTATTACCTGCCTAGTGTTTTCTGTGCATTATATGAGCTTAGAGTTTCTGTAGGTTTTTAATGTAATAGATGACAATTTATTATGCAGTAGCCCATTTGTACATTTGTTTTTTTGTTTGTTTGGTTTTTTGGTACCAGAGATCGAACTCGGGTCCTTGTGCTTTCGGGCCACGCAGCGAAAACCGCTGAGCTAAATCCTCGCCCCGCCCCCTTGTTTTGGTCAGTGACTTTTTTTTTTTTTTTTTGGTACTGGGATCGAACTGTGGACTTTGCGCTTGTGAGGCAGGCGGCGGAACCACTGAGCTAAATCCTCAACCCTTATACATGCTTTTAATAGTTCTCATTGTGTTTTATAATCCAGGGTGAATATTGAGCATGGAATTTGCAATTATTTGTTGAGTTATTTTCAGTTTTATCTTGCTGATGTTTCACTGATTTCTGAAGTGAGATATTTGAATATTAAGTTGAATTCTTTGTTGTTTTCTAATACATGCATTGTTTTAAATTCTTCTGGAAACACTCCCTGAAATGATAATATGTAAATTCAATTTTAATTATGAAAACAATAATAATTTTATAAGCCATTCTTTTCACACGTCTTTTAAAATTTGTGATTTAATCTCTATTTTTAAAAGTTTACCAAGCATTTTTCTGCTGCTTGGTTTCCAGTTTAATTCCAGTACTTTTTGAGGGCTCAATTGACATTATTTCCATTTCTTTGAATATGTTGAGCTCTTTACTGTTGCTCCATTTATTTGTCTTGGTAAATATTTCTTGTGGTTTTGAGAAGATTGTTTCCTCTACATTTGTTAGATAAAGTATTAACCAATATTCAGTGAATCTACTTGGGGTGATGATGATTTTAAGTATATCATTATGATTTTTTGCCTTCTTGTCCTCTTAATTATGGATATCGTGCTTTTTAATCTTCAAAAACATTAAAAAATCTCTGATTTTCACTTTAATTTCAATTTTTTTTTCATGTCATTTGATGCTTTGTTTAGTAAAATATTAAGGGCTAATAGTACTTCTCAAAGAATCTCATTTTATCATGATAATCATTGTCTTTGAGGTACAGATTGAATAATGTCAAAATAATAAAGATTCAGTAGATTTTATTGAATCAATGCAAGATTAGTTTATCTTTCTGGATAACATTCTATTTGATGTATATTTGTATTGCAAACTGTGAATCAAGGGCTTCACATTCCCCAGAAGATTCATAGGAGACACATTGTGATGGAATGGATTGATGAATTCCAACACTTTCAGAGTAAAAATGGACTGCAAAGTTCTTGTATATTTAGGTTGATTTCTACTATGAAGAAATTTAAGAACTAATGTGTGCTATTGATTAGGCTTGTTTAATGAGGGGTTTGAGTTTATAGAATTCCTGCATGGTAAAGCTGAACTGAAACAGTTCTCAAGAATGTATCAACTGTATACATGACAGCTTCTCCCTGTTTCTTTGAAGGCCCTGCACCTTCTACCTTGTGGTCACAGAATCTATACTAAGGATGTATGGTCAGACATACTCAGTAGTAGATCTGCTAAATCATTAATTAAATCATTAATTCTCAATCTCTGTGTTGTAGACCTGCAAACAGCTAATTTATACACTGCTGTCTATATCAGTTTGCTATTTTAAATATATTCTGATTTGTTTTGTTATATGTTTGTGATTTTTTAAAAAGCAAGCAGTATCCCTTTTCTATCATATATAAACATTAATTGATATTAAGGGATATAACTACAATTTTTTTTTTTTGGTACCAGGGATCGAACTTGGGACCTTGCACTTGTGAGGCAGGCGGCAGAACCACTGAGCTAAATCTCTGGCCCCAATAACTACAGTTTTTAAAGCAAGCATTCCATAACTCAAGCAAGTTAGATCTTATTTCTGCAACTGTTGCTGAAATATGGCTTTGCTATTGTTAAATTTCATGCCAAAAGACTTACTAGGCTATATCTGTCTTTTTAATTGTCAAAGTTTGTGTTCATTTAAAAATAAGATGGTAAACATCTTTTGCTGGGATGTCAAATAGTGTCAGTTTTAAGTAGTTGTAGCTAAATGGATGAACATGAAGGCCATATTCTTAAGTGAAATAAATAGGACACACATGTATAAATACTGAATAGTTTCTCTGGTGTGAGAAACAGAAAGCTTGAGGATCAATGAGGGTCAAAATGTATAATAGATAATGTGAAATAGGGACAAAAAAGGTCTGAAGAGGAAGTGGGAGGGGTTAGGGAAAGGAAAGAAGGAAAAAATAAATACGAAAAAAGGGAAAAACAGAAACAAAGTCTTTATAAATAATGAGGTGGAGGAGTTGAAGGGATGCCAGGGGACTTGGGAAAAAAATAAGAACCAAGAAATATCATGTAAAGGTACAAATTCCCAATGATGAATGCCATCATATTGTACACCTAAAATGTACCAATAAACTTAATGAAAAAATAAAATAAAAATTAAAAATCCAAAAAAAGTACTTGAACATAAAAATTGAAGCATATTAATCCATGCAAAATGAAAAAAACCTGATGAGCTGATAAACTGACTCAAGATTCATTCTAGTTACAAATAATTATCTTCTAAACTGTGGGTGGAGATAGTGATTTTTTTATGTGTAGTCTGGAAAGTAATTCAGAGTAATTTGTAATTCAAAGTGATTCAGATCTTTCCCAAGGGGAAAGTGTTATCTCCTGGCTGGCAACACCAAAATGTTGTTGGGCAGTATTGTCAGGTAGCTCCTTTAGAAATGGGTCACCAGTTAAACTTATTCCAAGTCCTTCATGCCTCAAACAAAGAAATGGATGAGACAAGCCAAAAATGTGTGCAGTGTTTATTTGAAAAGTGAGGAGTGGCATCCAGGAGACTGTGAGCACATGCATGCGTGCGCGCGCGCACGCACACACACACACACACACACACACACACCCGGCAGGCACACGGGCTGCTAGTTTGGCCTTGCGGTCAGATGCTGGTAGTTGTGTCCTGCTCCATCCGGCTTGCCCCACCCACTTGCCTCCAGGAGACCATGAGGACACCCCGCCCCCCACCCACAGGCCCACTGGCTGCCAGGTTTGCTGCACGGGCACCTGCACCAACAGCCAGCGCCCCCCCCATCTCTCGGCTGTGCAGCTACCTGGTTCCACACTACAGAGCCACAGGGGGACATAAAGGCCATTGTCCTGAGTTGCAGAGGTGAACAGCAGAGAGAGGGCCTCTCTCAGGCTCCCTGATGAAAACTGAAGCCCACTGGAAAAGTGAAGATAATCTCTGTAATATAAGCACACCAGATCGCCGTACTTGGTAAGTTGGAGGGATCATCACTTCCCATTTGATCCTGGATTATTTTTAGGGGAAAGACAGCTGGAACCTGTGGTAGAGCCTTGTGGAGTTCAGCCCTGCAGGAGGGTGGGGAGCTTAATTTGGGACTTGCAGCCAGAAGTCTGTCTGAATCTCACAGGTCTGTGACTGGCTTACTGGAACTTATTGACTTATAACTGACAGTACCAAAAACAAAAATGAGAAGACATTTAAGCATGTCACAAGCTCAGGCTTCCACCCCACAAAAGACAATTTCTGGGGGAAATGAGGTGAAAAAGTCTGATAATCAACCACCTGGGCACCCTGAACTGATAGCACAGGAAGTAACAAAACAGATGAATGAGGCTGTAGAAAAATTCAAACAGAAATAATCTCTCAGATAACTACAGAGATGGTGAGCAGAGCGAAAGACATGATTAGAGACTCTAGAACAGAAACAGGTAAAAAATAGATGAGCTCAGAAATATGATGGAAGCCATGAATGCCCAGCCTAAGAAAGAAATAGAAACCATGATCGCCGAACATAAAGGAATGGAATCCATGAAACATATTCAAACCGATATTCAGGAGATTAAAAACTCCACTGAAAGCATGCATAGATTGAGGGAATCTGAAGATAGAATGTCAGATATAGAATTCAGGATTGTGGTTAAGGACCATGAAAACAGATTTCTTAAAAATAGTAAGGGACCATGAGAAATCAATCCAGCAGCTGCTAGACGATGCAAGGAAGAATAACATAAGACTGATAGGAGTCCATGAAAAAACAGAAAATACAATTAACATAAAATGTTCACAGAAGTAATAGTAGAAAACAAACTTCCCAGACGGAGGTGGAGAATTGGACATAGAGACGAGTGAGGCATATACAACTCCAATTAGCCATGATAAAAAAAAAAAAATCTACGCCTAGACACATAATAATCAAGATCCCAGAAACCCAATAGAAGAACAAAATCCTACAGGCAGTTAGAGAAAAGAAACAAATCACCTATAAAGGAAAGCCCATCACAATCACAGCAGACTCCTCAACACAAACCCTCAAGTCAAGGAGAGCCTGGAGTGAAGTATTTCAAGCCCTAAAAGAAAATAACTTCCAAGCTAGACTGTTGTGTCCTGCAAAATTATCTTTCAAAATTGAGGGGAAAGTAGATACTTCCACAACAAAGAACACCTGAGAAATTTAATGAATACCAAACAAGCACTCCAAACAATCCTAAGCAATATCCTAGAAAAAGACAATGGAGATCACAACTCCATGAGGCCCAAAAGAGGGAAGCCATGAGGCAAGGTAAGAAACTAAAGCAAAAGGAAAAGAAAAAAACAAATAAAAGAACCATCAATAGTAAAACATCATGACAAGGATGAGTCATTATCTATGAATTATAACTATCAATGTTAATGGTCTCAATTCACCAATGAAGAAAAATAGACTAACAGAATGGATTAAGAAGCAAAATCCAACAATATGCTATATACAAGAAACACACCTAACACAAAAAGAAATACATAGACGGAAAGTAGAAGGATCAAAAACAGTTCTCCATGCCACAGGATCCCAGAAAAAAGCAGGGGTAGCAATTCTATTTGCAGACAAACTAGATTTCAAGCCAAAATTACTTAAGAGAGACAAAGATGGTCACTACATCCTTGTGAAGGGACTGGGATCTTATTAAAAAGCTTCTGCAATGCAAGAAAAACCACCAACAGAGCTAAGAGACAACCTACAATGTGGGAAGAAATTTTCAGCAACTGTACCTTAGACAAAGGACTTCTATCTAGAATATATAAAGAACTGGAAAAAAATCAGACCCCTCAATTTCAAAGACCCAATTCAAAAATGGGCATCTGAAATGAACAGACATTTCTCAAAGAGGTAAAAGCAGCAAACAAATTTATATGAAAAAATGTTCAACATCACTGGTTATTCGAGAGATGGAGATGAAAACAACACTGACATTCCACCTTACCCCAGAAAGAATGGCTGCTATCAAGAAATCAACCAATAACAAATGCTGGCAGGGGTGTGGAGAGAAAGGAACCCTTCTCCATTGTTGGTTGGAGTGCAGACTGGTGCAACCACTGTGGAAATCAGTATGGAGATACCTCAAAGAACTAGGACTGGAAGTCCCATTTGATCCCGCTATTCCCCTGCTGGGTATCTTCCCAAAAGAATTAAAAGAATCTTACCACAGTGATATATGTGCACCCATGTTTATAGTGGGACAGTTTGTAATGGTAAAAGCTTGGAAACAGCCCTAGTGCCCATCAGCTGGAAACTGGATAAAGAATATGTAGTACTACTCAGCCATAAAGAACAAGAAACTAGAGACATTTATAGCTAAATGGATGCATATTGAGGCTATCCTCTTAAGTGAAATAAATAGGACACATGTAAATACTGAATAGTTTCTCTAGTGTGAGAAACTGAAAGTGTAATTAAGGATACACACGGATGAAATGGCCTAATAACATATTTCTCGGATTGTGTTTCCATCACGTGTCATATGACTGTATTGCAATTTAAATGAGGGAGAAGTTTGGCTTATGTGGAATCTGCTAACTAACTGGAGGCTTTTTTTTGTTTTTCCAGATCATTATTTGTTCAATGTTGGTTTTGGGAATCTTTCTGAAACAAATCACAACCTCTGGTGTCTTATTGGTGCTTGAGCTGCTTTTTCAAGTAATGTGCAAAAATGTTTAAGTGCTTTTCAGTTTTGTTTTGGTTGAGATCTACTGTATTTGAATATTGTAGTTTTTTCCCCCTTGCATTGTTCTTCTTTGAATGGTTTTAATTTTTGTATGTGTGTGTCTGATAATAAAGTTATTTAAAAGTTTTTTAAAAAGTGAGGGTTGAAGGAGTAAGGGAAAATCCAGCTCTACACTGTGAGCTTGGGCTGAAAAAGAGAAGAAATGATAAAAAGAATAAAAGTAGAAGTATACTCTGTGTCTGGGAGACACAGCCTGGTCTCCTATGAAGGTCACAATAGCAAGCTCCTTGTTGCATCTGTGTCTTTATATGCAGGCCACATCTTGTTGGAACTCACAAAAGTTCTACATACAGGGTCCTGGTAATTATTTGGCTCTGTCTGTATGTTAGAGAGAAATCTCAGATGAATTATCAAAGAGTCTGAGAGCCATGGTCTTAGCAAGATCTTGTTTACTTATCTGTATCAGCACAGGAACCTTGCTTTTTGAAGAGAAATTGTCTTCCAGAGGCTCACACGAGTAGCTTTCTCCTTTTGCGTGATCTTGTTTTTCAGACAGTTCAGGTGGGATTAATTTTAATCTAGAAAGGTGATTCCAATTATCTATCTCTGCCCCTTTACTGCAGTTGGTTTTGTGAAGATCCCTAAAAAAGTGCTCTTCCATTTTGGCTTTAACTGGTCTGCTGGTGTTCCCTTGCTCCAGGTTTTCACAAGCACTTGGTCTCCAGGGCAAACTTTAGGTGGTCCCCCTAGGCCAGGAGCGGGCAGGACCCTCATCACATACATTTGCTGTTGATTTCCAATTTCATTGCACTATGGTCTGATAATATGCATGGGGTAATTTCAGTTCATTTCCATTTACTTAATCATGTTCTATGAGCTAGTATTTGGTCTGTTTTGGAGAACATCCTATGTGCAGCTGAGAAGAATGTGTATTTTGATGTTGTGGGGTGGAACACTGTAGACATCTACTAAGTCCATGTGTTCAAAAGTATGGTTCAGTTCTGATATTTCATTGGTGATATTTTGTCTAATTGATCTGTCTATTTGTGACAGTGGAGTATTGAGGTACCCCATTACAATTGTATTAGTGCTTACTTGATTTTTCATGTTGGTTAATATTTGTTCTATATAGTTGGGTACACTAGTATTTGGTTCATATGTATTTATGATTGTTATCTCTTCCTTTTAGATTGTTCCCTTTACAAGAATGTAGTGACCTTCTTTGTCTCTCTTAATTAGTCTTGGCTTTTAATCCACTTTATTTGCAAATAGAATAGCTACCAAAACTTTTTTTCAGGTTCCTGTTGTGTAAGAGTATTGTTTTCCATCCTTTGACTTTCAGTCTATGAATTTCCTTTTGAATTAAATGTGTTTCTTGTGTGCTGCGTTTTGTTGGATCTTGCTTCTTGATCCATACTGCCAGGCTCTTTCTTTTGATTGATGAGTTGAGACACTTACATTGAAGGATATAACTGATATGTATTGATTTATCCTTTTGTTATTTTCCTGTTGTTGGCTCCCTTTTCCTCCTCTGTTTAATTTCTTGCCTTGCCTAGTGGATTCATTCTGTTGGGGTTCATGGAGTTGTAATCCTAATCTCTTTCTCGAATATCTTTCAGAACATTTTGGACTTCTGGTTTGGCGTTCATGAATTTCCTCAGGTGTTCTTTGTTGTGGAAGTATTTTATTTCTTCATCAATTTTGAAAGATCGTTTCATAAGCTACATCAATCTGGGCTGGAGATTGTTTTCTCTCTCTCTTTTTTTTTTTTTTTGGTACTGGGGATCAAACTCAGGACCTTGTGCTTTTGAGGCAGGCGGCAGAACCACTGAGCTAAATCTCCAGCCTTGAAGAGTGTTTTCTTTTAGGGCATGAAATTCTTCACTTCAAGCTCTCCTTGACCTGAGGGTTTGTGTTGAGAAGTCTGCTATGATTCTGAAGGGCTTTCCTTCATATGTGAGTTGTTTCTTTTCTCTAATAGCCTTTAATATTCTCTTCTTGGTTTGGATTTCTGGAATCTTGACTATTACATGCCTAGATGTAGATTTTTTTGATCATGGCTAATGGGAGTTTTTTTTTTTCTTTTTCTTTTTTCTTTTTTTTTTGGTACCAGGGATCGAACTCAGGTCCTTGCACTTGTGCAGCAGGAGGCGAAACCACTGAGCTAAATCCCCGGCCCCATTTTCTTTTTTTTTTTTTTTTTTGGTACAGAGATCAAACTCGGGTCCTTGCACTTTCAAGGCAGGCAGCAGCGCCACTGAGCTAAATCCCTGGCCCCTAATTGGAGTTTTGTATGCCTCATTTATCTGTTTGTCAAATTCATTTTCCCTATTTGGAAAGTTTTCTGTCATTCCTTCTGTGAACAGCTTTTTTATTTTTGTTTTTTTGGTACTGGGGACCAAACTCAGGACCTTGCATTTGCAAGGCAGGCATGGTCCCACAGAGCTAAATCACTGGCCCTATCTTTTTTATGTCATTTGTGCTATCTCCTGCTTTTTCATTGACTCCTGTCAATCTTATGTTATTCTTCCTTGCATCATCTAGCAGCTGTTGGATTGATTTATCATAGTCTCTAGCTGTTTTGAAGAAATATTTCTTTTCATGATTGCTAACTGCAATCCTATCCTCTATATCTGATATTCTGTCCTCACATTGGCTCATTCTGCTGTGTATACTTTCAGTGGAATTTTTAATCTCCTAGGTATCTGCTTGAATCTGTTTCATGGATTCCATTTCTTTCCTATGCTGGGCATTCATTTCCATCATTTCATAAGTTCCTTTTTTTTTTTTTTTTAAATCTGCTCTAGAGTGACTAAACATATCTTTCATTTTGGTCACCATCTCTGTAGTTATCTGAGAAATTGTTATTGTTTCTGATTTCATTTTGATTTTTTTAGAGCCTTGTTCACCTGCTTTGTTACTTTCACTGTTACCATTTTAAAGAGTCCAGGTGGGTGGCTTTTACATTGTTCCACCTCATTGCCCGCTGGGTTTGTCTTTGGTCAGCTGGAAGTCTGGGGTTGCATCTTGTTTAAGTGTCTTCTCATTTTCTATTTTTTTGTTTAGTTTAATTCTTGGGTTGATGCTTATAACTTGTTTATGGCAAGTAGCTATATTTCTAGTATTTCGAAGCCTTTGCAAATGATTACTTCTCTGAAGTATCTTCTAGATGTAGCTGGCTTTTGAATCTGTTGCAAGATCCTACCACTTCAACTTATTGCAGATGAGAAGTTGCTGCCTACTTGGCCTAGCCCCTGGTTCTTTGGCACTAGCCTGTAGTATTTCTACAACCCTTAGGCAGTCTCAGTCTTGGTATACCAGGAAAAAGACATGATTAGAACAATTATGTCACCTTGGCTAAAGTAGTACAATCCGCAATAACAATAGCATCAAACAACCCAGAAAACGACAAACTATGGTAACTCTTAATTTGTTGCCTTTAACTGTATGAGCTAGATGTGTGGTTATATAACAAAATCTAAAATGTATCAGAAAAGTGTATGCTGTAAATAAGCCCACAATATAGCAGTTTTACCCTCTAGAAAGAAAATATAAAAGGAGTTGTGGGGAAATATAGAGAAATACAAGAAGAGGAAGAGATTAGAAGCAAGGCTAAAGGACAAAGGATGATCACGCAAACTTTGGGAAACTGATAAAGAAGACAGGAGGGAAAGGGAGAAGGAAGAAATAAAAACAAGAACAGAACAACAAGAAAACTAGAAACACTGTCCACACTCATTTAAAAAAAAGACCAAACAATCAAAAACAAAAGAAAACAAAAAGAGATAAATGAAAAACAAGAAAATAAGAAAAAATATTGTCCATTTCAAGGTGTGTCTCTGCTGTCATTGGAAGATAACAGAGGCAGAGAACAGATCCAAATTGATTAATCCCAGCAAGCCAGCCATAGCTTTACAGCAGGGTAGTGGATAATCCCAGCAAGCCTGCACCTTCAGTTCCACTGAAGTTCAAGGTGGTTTCTGGCTGTGAGGCTGGAATTGGACCTGTGGAGCCTGCAACAGTCTTTATGCCACCCACTGGCTCAAACTTGGCTTCCTCCTGGTTGAACTCAGCCGCTGGAAGCCACTAGATAGAGTTGGCCCACAGATGTTCTGAGTTTTGAACTTAGTTGTCCCCTCTCCAAGATGGCTACTGGCTGATCGCCTTCTCTTGGGGGATGTCCAAACCCCAACAAGTTACCAACCACTGCAGTCCACTGCTGTACTCCACTAGTGCGTTTCTCCATGGAGGTCTCTGGCATAGCCCAGCAGTCACAGTTCATCTGCAGGTTTGAGTCACCCTTCTCATGCAGTAGTAAGTCCAGGCTTAGAGAGGAGGCACTACCTGCAACCTCTTTTTTCTTTATTGGAGATTCTCTCTTCATTCTCCCTGTGGGCTTTAATTCTTACTTCATATCCTTCCTTGGTCCCTGCGACCCACTTCTCTCCTTCTTCTCTTCCTCACTTTGTTTTATTCCAATGGATGAACACCAAACCGCAGAGAGACTCTCTGTGCTGCTCACCACTCCACCATCTGCCCGAAGTCTGCTGGTCACATATATTTGGATAGCCTGTTGTACTTGGCCTGGATTGATGAGATATTTGTGAGAGTCCCGTAGCCTCTGATATTATCATATCAGAGAATAGAAATAGCCTTCCATATAACATTTCAAATGGGCTCCAACTTAGCCCAGTTTTGGGTATGCTACAAACTCTCATGAGTGCTATGAGTAGCAATCAGAGCCAAGACTCAGACATCTCATGGCAGTTTTGCCATTAGTCCTAGTCCTATGAAAACATGAGTCACCATTTCCAATATAGCATATCTTCCCATATGAAAGGAATTAAGTGTTTTGTTTTGGTTTTTTTGTTTGTTTTTTTTGGTACTGGGAATTGAACTTGGGTCCTTCTGCCTATGAGGCAGGAGTGGAACCACTAAGCTAAATCCCTGGCCCAGAATCAAGTGTTTTTATAGCCTTCCACTGTGTCCCTTGTGGAAGGACCAGTTTGTTTCCTAAATACCACTAGAATCACTTTTGAATTCCCCTTTGTCCTAAGGTCTGTTTATCTTCCTGGGGAGTACAAACTAGATTTAATGATTCCTCTGGAACTGAGAATAAGGCTAGTGTCTTAAGGGGCTATAAGGCTATCCTTTTTACTTCCTTGTCAGCCTTCTGATTTCCCAAGGAGACTTCAGATATGTTTCCCTGTTGCCCTCTACAATGCACGACTGTGACTTACCTAGGAAGATTTACCGTGTCTAAGAGTTGTAGAATTTCCTCTTTTATAGACTATTGTTTCTTTGTCAGTAAGCCTCTTTCTTTCCAGATTGCTGTATGTGTGTGTAGCATCAGAAAGGCATATCTAGAGTCTGTATAGAAGTTTAAACTTGTTTCTTAATATCAGTCCCCAAATAATAACTATCAGTTCTGCCTTCTGGGCAGAAGTTTCTGGGGGAAGAGATTTAGCTTCAGGGACCTGTTGTCAACTGACAACCATATAACCTTCCTTTCGATGTTCTTTTCAGAAAAAGCTACTCCCATCAGTGAACCACACCTCCTCAGTATCTTGGAGGGAAATGTCACTGATTTCTTGCCTGCTTGGATAGGTCTGGGAGATTACTTGTTCGTAAGAGTGGCTAACTTTTGGGCTACTATGCATCAAAGTAGTGGGATTAATAATAGTGCAGGGTTTTTTTTAATAATAAACTGAGGGGTGTCTAACAGCATAGCCTGATACTAGATAAGTTATTCCCCTGTTAACCACAAGTAACCTTTTGTCTCCAGAATAGCTTTGACCTGATGGGGAGTCAGAACTCCTAGGCTGTGTTCCAAAGTTAACTTTGTAGCTTCTTCTCATAGTACAGCTGTAGCTGCTATTCTCTGGCAGGGTAGCCATCCATCAGCTACCTCATCTATTTTTTGAAATGTATGCCCCTAGGTGGGGTTCTTGTCCTAGCCTTTGTGTCAAGACTCCCAATGCAATTTCACTGTTTTCTGATACATAGAAAAAGAAGGGCTTTTAAAGTCAGATGTCCTCAGTTCTGGAGCATGAGTAAGGGCATGCTTTATTTTTCTAAAGGCATTGTCAATCACTTTTTCCATTATAGGGGCACAGGCTCATGGCCTTTTACAGCCTCATATAAAGGCTTTGTCATTAGTCAAGAATTATGTAGCCAGATCCTATAAAAGCCTGTCATTCCCAGGAAGGAATGAATCTGTCATTTGATGACAGGAGGCTGGAGATCACGGATAGCCTAGATCTGGTTCCTAGACAGCTGTTGTTCCCCAAGTGTAAGAATATATCACAGATATTGTACTTTTTGGGGTATATATGAGTCCTTTCTTTGGAAATTTTATGCTCCTTCTTAAGAAATGGCATAAAAGTTGAGTTTGTACGGTGTTATGATTAGATAGTTCTTGAGTTGGGATCCAGACTAGAATATTATCTACATACTGTAGGATGGTTCCTTTTTCTAGCTTGAAATTCTTCAAGTCTTTTTCTAGTGCCCAAACAAAAATGTGAGGGCTTTGTCTCTAAACCCTTGTTAAGAAAACTGACCAGGTATATTACTATTTTTCTCTTGTAATGGCTTTTCCTATTCAAAGGCAGACAGAAAGTGAGAGTCAAGATGTAACAGGATGGAGAAGAATATGCCTTTTGAATCAGACTCAGAACCAATTAGTATCCCTTGGAATGTGAGAGAGAATTGTATATGTATCTGCCACCAGAGGACAGATTGGAATAACACCCTTGTTAATGAGGCAGAGGTCTTATACCATCCTATCTTCTTCTGAGGGCTTTGTTACAGGGAGAAGGGGGAGAGTACTGCAGGGGCATTGACAAAATTTCGAAAGGCTGTATTTGAGAAATCTGTCAGTGTGAGGCTGGAGGCCTTTGTATGCTTCTTCCTTGATTGGATACTGCTTTCAGTTGGGAAATACTTAGGGTTGTTTACTCTTGTAACTCCTGGCATAGCTGAATTTGCCTCACCAGGTATTTCCTTATACCATGCGGTAGGGTGTAACCATTGGGTAATTTGGTCAGGTAAACCTAGTGTTGTCCCAGCAAGTAAAATCCATTTAGGCCTTAGCTGCAATTTAGAATTGGCCCTAATTTTGTTAATAAATATCTTTCTAGCAAAGGTATAGGACACTGTGGGATAATTAGAAACTTGTGTTTAAACATTTGACCTTCAGAGTGACACATTTGAGATGGAGTAAAGAATCTCTGACTAGGAGTCCCTTTGACCTTGACTATGGCTATACATGTAGAGGAAAGTTTGCCATAGGAGGAAATCAAACGTAATGAGTTGTCCCCCCCATTTATAAGCAGTTGAATTGACTCCCTTATGACATCCAGAATTACCCAGGGTTCCTCAGAGGAGATCGTGATGTCCATGGATAGGGGCATTGTAGTTTCCTCTGGGGCTGTTCAGATGTCAGAGCATGAAATGAGGATTTTAGGTGGCCTATCTCCTCTCTGAAAGTGGGGACAGTCAAATCTCCAGTGCTATGAGTGAGGCACATCAGCTGTCTTACACACAAAACAGGGCTCAGGCAGAGGTTTGGTGCAACCTCAAGCCCAGTGTCCAGTTCCTTTGCACTTGAAACAGGACCGGTTGTTCCTTGGGTTATTTATTTTTTTTATTTTTGGGTACTGGGGATTGAACTAGGGACCTTGTGCTTGCAAGGTAGATGCCAGATCCACTGAGCTAAATCCCCAGGCCTCCCTGGGTTATTCTTTAGACGACCTGCATGAGTTTAAAACACTACTAATAGCAATAGCTATTATCTTAGCCCTTTTCTTTTGTTTCTCCTCTGGGTCTGGACTGAACACAGAAAAAAAGAAAAGAAAAAAAAAGCAGCCGTACCCTGCAATTGGGCCATAGGTGTCTGTGGCCCCATCTGAAGTTTTTGTCACTTACAATAGATATCTGGGACTGACTGACAGAGGAAATGTTCCATTATTATCCCTCCTTCCCTGAAAGATGGAACTATAGCGGTATATGTGTGAAAGGCTTCTGCTAGTTACTTACAAAAGCTAGCTGGGTTTTCTTCTGTGACCTGTATGAATGCATTCATTTTATCCTAATAGAGTTTTAAAATCACCTTTTCATCCCCATAATAAAAGGAGCTACACACAATTTCTAGTCCATGCTGAGTATTATAGTCCCAGTTTGGTTCTGTTGAGGAGAGAATAGCTGTTCCAGAGTGGTTTCCTTCTCTTTTTAAAGCATATTGTTCATCAGTGTAGCTCCTAGCCTCTTCTAGGATTCTTTATCTTTCATTGGAGGTATAGCAAGTGGCCAAGATAAGTTAGACATCTCACCACGGCAAGTCAAAAGAAGCGACTAAGTTTGGAACTCATCTTTAAACTTACTAGGGTATTCTGATAGTTGGCCTAGCCATTCTTCGCATTGCTGGACATCTGCAACTGAAAAGGGGGAAAGTACTCAAGTATTTTCTTCCACCTGCTACTTTTCTTTGCCACAGAACAAGTTGTGAACCAGAATAATAAGAAGCACCACTCTGGGTATGACCTCCAGGCTCAAAGGTGTCTGTACCCAGTGGGATTGAGGGCTGCCAGAGGAGGCTGCCAAGGGAGCTAAGGAATGTTGGGTTCCTCTGGTTCCCTAGGTTCTGCTGGAGTACCCTGGTCACTTGGAGGGGATGGACCTGATTTATTGGTGTGAGGATTATGGAAGGGAACTCAAGAAGACCTCCTAGTGTGGTTATCCTCCCTAAATAGATCAGTGAGACTCAGTTCCTTTGAGAGATAAGTGTGGATATCAGAACAAGGTCATTTAAGATATCTTTTACTTCCTTGGGGCCCACATTAAGTACCACAGTTTTTGGGCACTCCCTTTGATGGAATCACAAAAAGCCTGAACATGAGGCTATTTCACTCCACCTTTTATGTTCCAAGCCTAAATGCTATAACTGGAGAATAGTCTCATAGTTTAAATTACATCCTGTATCCATCTTTTGGTACCTCCTACTTCATATTGAACCCAGATCATATTACAATTGTAGATAAGCTATTCTTGTTTTAATTATCAGAATCAAACCTGTCTCATCAAGGATGTGGCCTAGTGGGAAAGTTGGTGGAATCTGTGTGGTGAAGAGATCCAATAGATTTCCCATCTGCTTGCTTTGGGATCTATAGAGAGGAGACAGCTAGGCCTGCACTCCTTAAGATGGTACCCTATTCATAAGGAAGAGATCTGAAGTCCACATGATGCCTCTGGTGAGAGTTTTATAAGTGTGAACGGACATCTCCATTTCAACCTTAGGTCAATACAGTTATCAAGACCACAGAAGCACAGAAGGACTCCCCCAACCCTGAGAGTTTTTGTCTCTAATTTGGGGACCCATTAACTCCTTAGGGAAAAGGGAGCTGAGCCATCTGCTGTCTTCTTGTAGTCCAAACACCCATGAGGTAATGGCAGAACTTTCCCAAGCAAAGTTCTCTTAACCACTTAATTGAACCACTTGATGGCCCAACTTGTATTGATTCTAAGCTCCTTGCTGGCTAAGCTGGTATTTCAAGTCTTTTGATGACTCCACTTAACCAGAGTGAAACCATATAGGCAAAATATTTCTTGCATTTACTCTGATGAAAAAAGTACTAAGACCTGGGATGGCTCTATTTTTATATACTCACAGTCACTTTAATTTAGTTTTAAGTATTAAATGTTGTTCTAATACTATATATGTCTAAATTCATTTCATGATTTACTATGGAAGTAACAGATTACTTAATAATGTGCAGTAGTTTGCATCAAAAGCAAGTGGGTGGAATGAGAAAGTAGTTCAGTGGTAAAGTACTTGCTTTGTGTGACTAATATTCTGGATTCCTTCCATTCCTGCACTGATTGAAAAACAACAGAACATTTGTAAAGCTGTTCCATCCCCGTACTTTCTAATTTTTCTCTATTACAATCAGTATAATATTTACATTTTGCAAATATAATGTTTATAGTTTGTCCTAAGACATATAAAGGTTTATTGTGTCCTAAGAGAATTTATTATGAGTTGCCTACTTTCTATTTAGTAAACAGTCTAAATGTATCTAATATTACTGTCTGCATATTGTTAAGTGCATTAGAAGAAATAATTGCTACATTGCACTTTTGAAGCCTTTTAAAATTTGCAACTTCAATGATCTACTTATGTATGATTAATGATTTAAATATTTCAGCTTACAGCTCTTTGACCTTATCCTTTTTAGTACTTGAATTCCAGAGAATTTTTAAATCTATTTGCAACTTTATGCTGGTTGCCCAGCAATGCAAACTCATGGTTAAGTTGACCATTTTGACATTGAAATTGTGATTCTCTTGCTTTAAGTACACTATTTTTAGAATCTATGTTTGTAAATGTGTAGCACCACTCCTAGCTTCCTACATTTCCTATATAACTGGAAGTTTGGTATCTGGAGTGAATAACAATAATACAGATATAAAATAAATGTAAATCAATACATTCTAAATTATCAAGAAAAGACATATTTGGGAGAAACATTTTATAAGAGAAACCTAATTAAAGTATGTTTCCTAGAACATATGCACTATGATACCTATCATAACATGTCCCACCATTCTTGTCTTCAATGACTCCAAATGCATGCACTTTCCTGTAGTCAGTGTTAATAAAACCCAACTAGTTGCTAAAGTCTGGTTTAACCCTTTAATATGTCATACTCTATTCACTATTCACTCAATGGTGAATGTTAATGAAAGGGAAATAAACTTTTCTGTAGCTAAAGCTGGACTTGCTAACAGGGAAAGATGACTTCCCTCCAATTCTTTTAGCATGCCTTAGCCTGCCTGTGTCCAGCTCCCTCAAACATCTCAGAATTTTCTTTGTTCTTAAACAGTTTTGTTACTCCTGCTTTCCTGCCACATGCAATATGTTGAACCCCAGTGCACTGGGTTAACCAGTGAACCCACTATATGTGAAACTCTGTAACCAATAAGGTTGCTGGGCCCATATAAATAAATAAAGCATTGATACTTGTAACTTTCTAACCAATGAAATGATGTTAAATGCCTTGTTCCTGTAACCCCGCCCCTTCCCTAAGGGTATAGCAACCTAGCTCTGGCTCAGTTGTTCAGTCAGTCTCTTTGCAGAGAAGTCCCAGACTGACCCATTGGCCTTAAGAATAAAGCTGTACCCTTTGCCTCTGAGACTCCTGGATGTGTCTTCCATTCTCTTGGGCTACCTGCACTGAGCTGTAACACTAGAGCTGTATATACTGGCTGGCACTTTGCTGCTACATTGTGGGGGCTTGTCCAGGATGAATTGACTGCACTGATCACTTGATCAATGGTGGAAGCCCTCCCTGGCCCTTTGAAGAGATGACACGCCCTCAGAGTCCTTTCTCTGAGTCTCTCCAGAGGACAGAGACAACAACTGCTCGCAGCCTGGGGATTTCCAAACCCAAAGGGAGTAAGGATGCATTGTTTGGTCTGGTCATCAGAGGAGATAAGACCCTGGAGCACTCTCACTCGTTTGCTTCTTAGACCTGCCCCAGTTTTGGGCAGAAGGAGGGCCTGGTGGCCCCTGTAGGAGAAAAAAAGCTTCTCATGGCTAGAACGAAAGCTTCTCACCTGTTTTTTTTTTTTTTTTTTGGTATGGGGGCCTGAACTTGGGTCCTTGCACTTGCTCAGCAGGTGGCAAAACCACTGAGCTAAATCTCTGGCTCTCTCACCTGTTTTTTACTCAGTCCTGGTTGCAAGAATGAAAGCTTCTCACCTGTTTTGATTTGGTCTTGGTCTCAGTTTGCCAGTGTGAGGGACCCCTTGAGGGAAGGGAGTTGGAATCCAAATGTTTGTCATATAAAAATATGTAAATGAATGTAACAGGTAACATAAGCCATAGGCTGTTTTGTCCATACTGCTCCACAACGAGATAAGAGTTTTCTTTTATAGGCTCCAACTTTGGTCTTTTTGCTTCATAGATTGTAACTTTCATTTCATAGGCTCTGGACGTTTGTTTCATAGATTCTTGTTGGGGTTTTTTTTGGTACGGGGATCAAACTCAGGTCCTTGCGCTTGCACAGCAGGCAGCAAAACCACTGAGCTAAATCCCCAGCCCTCATAGATTCTTGTTTTTGTTTCATAAATTCTGGCCTTTGTTTCAGCTTTTGTTTCAAAAGTATCTTAATTTTAATTTGTGTGCTTTAAATGTTTGCATATTTCTTGTTTCTCTCTTTTGTTTTTTTTTTTGTATCCTGGATTGAACTCAGAACCTGGCACTTGCGAGGCAGGTGGTGGAACCACTGAGCTAAATCCCCAGCCCTCTTGTTTCTCTTATGCCTTGTACTTTGTTAAAATTAGGTTTTATTCCTGTTTTGTATATGTTGCATTTGGACTTAGTTGCTTAAAAATATTTTTAAATGGGTCTGTTATAATATTGCCTCAGATAAAGGCAGTTCAAGCTTTTATCTATATCCCTTATAGAATGTCAAACAGTGGTTACTCTGCCAGCTAGTAATTGCCCTTGGGGCAGCTGCCACTCTCAAAGCAGAGAACAGATTTCTCTAGTTGCCCTCCAGTGAATCTCCACTCCCATTGACGCCAATGGCAAATGCAATGTTGACCACATGGTCAGTTGGGTTCCTTTCAGAGACAGATCTCTGATTGCATGGAACTAGTGGAAACTGAGTTGACAACTGAGGGGTCATGGCCAGGGCTACTCTCTGACAGATACCCAAAGATCCTTCAGAAGAAACTAGCTCCAGACAGCCCATCCAGGTATTCAGCAGAAAATCTCCATATCTTCTCCCTATCTGAGCTCCTCAGTGAGGTGAAAGGGGAACTCTTGTCAGTGATCATCAGATACCCTCTGTCTCAGAGTGATCTGAAATGATCCTATCAGAGCCCTTTCTTAAGCCTCTGTTAAGAATTGAGCTACAGGTTTGGACTGTTTTCTCTACTAGTAAGATAGGACTCCATGTCAGATGTAAAAAGCAAATCTTTGATAGGTTAAAAACTACCTGAACTGCGCCCCCCAGCCATGATCTTCATCATTTGTATGTGTAGGAAAAAATACCTTTGCCAATAGTTTGTGGACTTTGTAACTTTCACTGTGGACTTTAGAGTGCTATATGGTGATTTTTTTTTTTTGATGTTTAAATGGCTTAAATTTTATTTGGACTTTTTCTCTCTGGTAGTGAATTAGTTTTCCCCTTAAACTCTTCTCCAATTTGTTGGGAGTTAATTTGATCATGGCTAGTTGGAGTTCTATATGCCTCACTTATCTGTATGTCCAATTCTCTACTTCTGAGTGGGAAGTTTTCCACTATTCTGTGAACAGTTCATGTCAGTTTTACTTTCTCCTGTTTTTTCATGGACTCCTGTCAGCCTTATGTTATTCTTCTTTGCATCGTCTAGCAGCTGCTGGATTGATTTCTCATGGACTCTTATCATTTTTAAGAAATTTCTGTTTTCATGGTCCTTAACTGGGATCCTGTCTTCTATATCTGATATTCTACCTTTAGATTCCCTTAATCTGCTATGGATACTTTCAATGGAGTTTTTAATCTCCTGAATATCTGTTTGAATCTGTTTCATGGATTCCATTTCTTTCTTATGTTGGGTGATCATGGTTTCCATTTCTTTCTTATGCTGGGTATTCATGGCTTCCAGCATGTTTCTGAGCTCATCTATTTTTGGTTTGTTTTGTTTTTGGTACTGGGGATCAAACTCAGGACCTTGTGCTTGTGAGATAGGCACCGGAACCACTGAGCCAAATCCCCAACCCTTATCTATTTTTTATCTGTTTCTATTCTAGAACCTCTAATCATGTCTTTCACTCTGCTTACCATCTCTGCAGATATCTGGGAGATTATTTCTTCTTTCAATTTTTCTAGAGCCTCATTCATCTGTTTGGTTACTTCCTGTGCTATCAGTTCAGGGTGTCCAGGTGGTTGGTTGATTATCAGACTTTTCCACCTCATTTCCCCCGGGGTTTACCCTTGGTGGGATGGAAGTCTGAGTTTGTGCCTTGCTTAAATGTCTTCTCATTTTTGTTTTTGGTACTGTCCTTGGTTTAACTCCTGGGTTGATACTTCAAAATTGCTTATTGTAAGTATCTTTGTTGATGTAATTAGAACCTTTATGGAATGATTCCTTCTTAGAGGTGTCTTCCAGATATAGCTGGTCTTTGTTTTGAGTGTCTAATGACTCTGAGGCTATCTCATTTTCATTATACCAGGAAGGACTACTGACTAGATCAATAACAACCCCTCAGCCCAAGTGATAAAATCAGCAACACCATAGCATCAGGTACATTGTAGAAAATGACATTTTGTGGTAGTTATTAACCTATCACCTTTAACTGTGTGAATTAAATCAAAATTGCAGACCAACCCAACATATGTTTATAGTGAAGAAACGCTTCAGTATAACAACTTTACCCTTCAGGATGGGGAGTTAGAAGGAGTTGGGGAGGGAGAGATAGGTAGAAAGATAGGGGAAGCTTAGCAGTGAGGCCAGAAGACACAGGCGAGAGAAGGAAAAAGAGAATAATAGAAAAATAAAGAAGAACTCTGAATGAGGGCCAGAACAGGAACAAAAAGGGAGATGAACAATGTGGAACAGCAAGAGTGAGTGTAACAGAGAATGGAAAGAGAAAAGAAAGAAAAAAAAAGGAGAGAAAAACAAAAATTTGCCAAGAGTAGGAAAAAAATTAAAGAGGAGAAAAAGAAAACAAACCAAAAATACTAATTTTGGGAATAAAAAATAAAAATGAAAATGAAGGGCCTCCTTCAGGGTATGTCTCTGCTATCATGATAGACAGCATGGGTAGCAGTGTGCAGATAGAAGTCAGTGAGTCTCAGCAAGCCAGTTGCAGACCCATGAGTTTCAGGTAGGTTTCTGGCTGCAAGTCCCAAGCTGAGCTCCCTGTCCTCCTGTAGGATTGAACTCTGCAGGGTTGTACTGCAGGTTCTAGCTGCCCTTCCCCTGAAGATAGTGCCAGTTCTGATGGGAGGTGATGATCCCTCCAACTTACCCAGTACAGTGGCCTGGTGATCCAGTGTCCCATGTGTCTTTGTAGTGTGGAGCCAGGTGGCAGTACAGCCAAGAGGCCAGAGGAGCGGGGGTGGGGGTGGGGGGTTCTTGCAGGCACCCGTGCGGTTAAGTGGATCACTGCCAGGGGCTCGGGCTGGATGAAGTGGGTTCCCTGTGACTGGGGACCCCTCTGCAGCATCCTCGGATGTGCCTGGCTGGTGCGGGCTGGATGGAGTGGGTCCCCTGTGACCAGGGACCCCTCTGTGGTGTCCATGGATGTGCCTGGCTGGCACAGGTGGGAGTTAATTTTAAAATTAACCACCTTTTGGTTAGACCCCCTCACCTTTTGAAGGGTCAAACTGAGATAGCTTACAGAGGCTGTTTTGTCTTACACTAGGAAAATAACAATCAACTGCTTGCATTTCTGTGTTATATACTAACTAAAATTAAAAATTTAGGCCATGGAATTTAGCTCAGTGGTTCCGGCGCCTGGCTTGCAAGCGCAAGGTCCCAAGTTTGATCCCCAGTACCAAAAAAAAAAAAATTTAGCCAGCCTTTCTCTTCCTTCATGTGCATGTAGGAAATTGATAAAGTTGCCTGTAATAATATGAGGATTTTGGCTTCTAAGAGGACCTGTGAATTTCAGATACTCAGTGAATTTACGCTTGATCTTAGCCAAAACGTTGAGAAGCGATAAATACTTTGTGAATTTAAAATGCATCTTAAAGGAGTAAACTGGTCTTGCTGCTAATAAAGGTTGCCTAGGTGAATGTCTGAGCTTTCTCCACCTAGGGCCCAGGGCAAAATCTCTGACCTACCATCCCTAGAGATGATTTCTTTTGGAAAAAAAGTTCCCTAATTAACTGTTGACCTCTTTCAAGGAACTAGAATGCAATGGTTTAAATCTCTTGGTTTGCTAGCAGTACTTCCTTCTCTAAACATGATTGTTATGGCTAAAGTCAATTGTGACTTGTGCTTTGAGAGTACCTACTGGAGTAAGGATATGAGTTCCCTAAGAACGGTAAGATTTCAGTGCTAGTAAAGAATTGAGAACTCCATATCTGAACCTCATACTCCTTTGGAATGTATTAAGGAGCATTTTTCTACATCCACACAGGGTGTGCCTACCTCCTAGAGCCAAAGTAAAATACAAAGAAAAGTATTGACTATGATACTATTTCACAACTAAAATTGTACTGTAAAAAAAAAAAAAACAAGGTTAAAATTGCCTTATGTTCAGACTTTCTTTACATTAAAAAGTAATCTTCACTTGTGTTCAATATTTATTTAAAGAGGAAAGCCCTAAACAGTATAGTTAAAACACTTTCATTCTCTCTCACTCTTTCAAGAGGCAAGAAGAAGCCATTCAGGTTCTTTGATTATTAGTTTAATTTTCTGCTTGACAGTGCAGTTAGAGTCAATCATGGCTTTTGTCTCTAGAGACATGTAGCGTCCTTTGCTAAGGACTACAGATCCACCATAAAAAAGCTCCTGATCTTAATTGTCTTTCTACACCTGAAATGGTCACCCTTCTGTCCCTTCACTGCCTGCAGTGCCCCTAAGAAATAACACAGTTCTCAACAGTATTTGATTCGAGACCCTTCCCTACTCTGTGGCTGCTGGATTTCAAGACAAAGCTTCCAGAATGGTGAGTTTTCCCTCCCTGGAACCCTTCCAGAGTAAAGCTGACTTTCACTTATTTCTGGGCCATAAAAATACTGGTCTAGGTTTAATCCTAAAACTGTTGAAGACTAAATGTAAATGTTAGCCTAAATTTATCTTTTAGTCCTCAGGCAGAATTGGAGATAGAATCCTCTTATGTCCCTCAAGAATGATGATAGATAAATGTAATTAAAGACACGGTTCCCCCAGGTTGCCAGATGATCCAAATAATGTCAACTGGTTTTACAAATACAGTACATATTGTTGTCTATATATAATAACTCGGGAATCTTTCATTGGTCAAAAATAATGTTTTAATTGTTATGATCTGGTTCTCATAGGTTATGTAAAAATTTGTTGAGATAATTAAATAAAGACTCTTGGGCTTAAGAAAACTACTGTACAGAAAAAAAATTTTAAAAAGAAAAAAAAAAGAAAACTACTGGACAGGACTCCTCTTGGTAAATAAAGGAGCAGTGGCCTGGAAAAAATTTATTCCAGCCTTTGTTCACAAAGGGGATCCCAATAATTTCCATACCTTTGTGGGAAATACATGCTAAACATTATTATTGTGATATGTATACATTTGTATGGTCAAATGGCTAAGTTTTCTGAGGAAAAAAATAAGGTTTTATTTTAAATGCTCTTGGTACAAAACAAAGTTAAGGAACAGAGGGTTTCATGTAACTGATACTCATTGTTATTTCATGGTGTACTAAAAACCATTCATGCTTTCTGGGTATACAGGTCTTCTAAGATATTGTTTATGTTAATGATCTTTTTGTTTCAGGTTTCTGTCTTTCTCTTATACTCCAGCTACTTATGGTAAAAAGTACAAATCAAGCCAACATGAGATAACCAATCAAATAATAGTTTTTCTTATGAACTTTGTGATGGATATATTATGTGTCACCACAGTTAAGGATGCTCAGACATCAAACAGTCCAAACAATGTCACACACTAAAATTAAGGGCTAAACATTATAAACTTCTAAGGTACATTTATAGGCTGATATGTGTGTTCTCTTTAGATGACATCCTATTAAAGGATAACAAATAAGAGTTTTCTATATGATATTTAATGTCTTGTAGTCAAATAGAGGTGTTTGACTAGAAGACTATTATTCCATACTAAGATGGACATTTGAGTGTATTAGAAAGAAAATGTCGGTGATGAGCGGCTTTGTCGAGTAAGCAGTTGGTTTTTCTGGTGGCCTGACATTTCTGGCAATTTGTGTTGCTGCATCTTCACACTCAATAACAGGTCAAAATGCAAATCTTCATGAAGACCCTGACTGGCAAGACCATCACTCTGGAAGTGGAACCCAGTGATACCATTGAGAATGTAAAGGCCAAGATCCAGGATAAAGAAGGCATCCCTCCTGACCACCAGAGGCTCATCTTTACAGGCAAGCAGCTGGAAGATGGCCACACTCTTTCTGACTACAACATTCAGAAGGAGTCCACTCTGCACCTTGTCCTCCATCTGAGGGTTGCCTGTTAGTTTTTCAGTGCCCAGTGATGGCAGTATTCTGCATTATAGCTATTGGCCCCAATTTAAGTTTAGAAATTATCAGTTTCAATAATAGCTGAACCTGTTCGAAATGTTAATGAAGGTTTTGTTGCATGGTAAAAAAAAAAAAAAGAAAGAAAGAAAGAAAGAAAGAAAATGTCATCACGATCGTCATGCTAAAATACTACGTGTGGCTGTTGATCTTAAGTTTTTCTATATAACGTATAACTTGTCTGTTAACATTCAACTACCAAGACAACCATGGTTGATAAAAATAAGAATCCTCTAACTATACTTTATATTTCAAAAGTGCTTAATGTCCAACAAAATTATAATACTGACCTTCTCTTCTGGGTATTCCACAACTAAAGTTTGGAGACCAAAAGTAAAAAAGATAACTGGGCTAAAAAAAGACAACAATATTTTGGCCCTAGCACCTCAAGGTCAACAAAGATCCAAGACACAAAGGAACCTTTCCTACAGGATCCTACATCTTTGATAAGTCACTCAACCTCCTGAGCTGGGAGATTGATGGGTACTAGAGGACAAATGTACCATGTGCCAAAGGAGGGTCACAAAGAGGGAAAAGTCTCCCATGCTTTCACTGGAAGCACTATGGTCAAGCAAGGCCATGACCCATCCTGATGGCTGACACTGACAGGAGCTGAGAGGCTGTATACATGGTTCTAAAATAATGCCTTAGGAGACTTAACTGACCTTGATAGATAACAAGAGCTTCATACTGATTGACACAAGTCTCACTTTAACTTGGTCTTAAACACCCAGCAGAAAAGAATAACCAAAAGAGATATAAAATAATGCTAGATATAAAAAGGGGCTCCAATCGCTGACCCCTTCTGGCGGTTTCCAGCTATACTTTTAGCTGACCATGGTTATGAATCATTAGGAATAAAAACTATGGTAAAATCTATAAGAGCTCAACAAGAGTTTTAAATTTCTTGGCTAAATTTGTCCTTCAAATTGTCTCTATCTTACAGCAACACTAGAGAGACTTACAACAAAATATCAGATTTATAGATAACCTCCATCAATAAGGGTCTAAGAGTAAACAGGTTACAATCACTATTTCAGTTCTTTCCCGAACCTGGCTTTCCATTCTAATGCTCATGCTTAGATTAATCATGGTCTAATTTCTTTAAAATTTTGTTTATTCTTGCCAAGAGCCTCCCAAACTCCAAATGGTCATGCAAATGGAACCAAACACAAATGTGCTAGACTTCTTCTATCAGGATCCACCAGATTGGCCTTGTAAAAAGTTCATAACTGCTAAACTACAATATGACTTCTATGTTGGATTCTAAAGTCCCCTGGACCTTCTCCTTTCCTCTTTGAGGAAGACTATTACTAGTTCTTCCTGGTAAAAACATTTGTTAGCTATATTCATAACAACCCCGGTGACATTATTTAGTCCATTTATTCTTTAGTGCTTCTTTGGTTTTGTCTCATCCAGACTTATAGCTACTCAAGATGACAATGCCTGATGCACATTGAGGGCCTTTAGACCTTCTATAGAGTATCTCTGACTGCTGATCACAACTATGACCTTCTTCAGCCAGAAGTAGAATGGTCTTCATCCTTTACCCCTTCATGGCAGTTAGGGGTACTTCTTCAGAGGGAAAAATATTATAGATAGGTAAGTTAATTAGGTATCTTGTAGAGAGTTAGACAGGCCCCCCCTCAAGACACCAGCCCTCCAGGAGCCAACACAGTGAGGAGCCAACATGAAGAACTATTGAGGCACATTCACTGGTTCCACTGAGATTTCTGGATGAAGCTGTTAAAGTTTCAGAGATCCAGCCATGGATTCATCACTCAAATCAAGAGGGCCCATCACAACAACTCCTGGGAGGCCCACACCAACGAGACAGTTCCCTTAAAGATTATACTGAAGAGACAGTGTGCTCAAAGCCCTGCTCCTGTAACTCTGGATGCTGGCAGGTTGACACACTGCTGAAGCCCGAGGACCTCAACC
This sequence comes from Heterocephalus glaber, assembly GCF_000247695.1. The sequence goes on from NW_004624846.1 coordinate 1,556,218, forward strand.
CATGAACCACTGCTATGCATTCTGGGCTTGGTCTTTCTCTGAAATCTTTACCCTTGCCTACCTCACAGTGATTGCCTTTATTCTTGACATGGGGTTAGTGACTGTTACTCCAGAGGACTGGAACACTTCCCAAAAATATTTTCTTTTAGCCATATGTTGGGATTTTATGCTAGCATTTGGTGTCTTACCCTGTTTGTCCTAGTCAATGTAAATGTACAGGGCAGCCAACCTGCATATTGGGTGTTTGAAGCTAGAATATATGCCAGACCTGATCATAGGTTTGACGCACAATATCTGGTCTTCAATACCCAGAAATGGAAGCCAGGACAAAAGAGTGTTTCACTATTTTTGTTCCTTGCCCCATACAACATTATGGATGACCCTATATAACAACTGACTGTGGGGGAATTTGGTGGGACCAAGAATACTGTGTGGAAAACACTGGCAAATATTTATTTCCCTGATGGAAAAACCCAGTAGCTGATCAACACTGTAGTCTGGATGGGCCTGGTCCCCTGGAGTCCACTGGAATTACCCACACTGTTACACTGACTCAAGAGGACTCTTACTCAAACACTCACCAATGGCAGGATGTTCTGATTGTAAGCAAGGTAAATGTAACCCCTTGCAGTTTATAGTTGAGGATCCTGCAAACCCAAGATGGAGTCTAGCCTAATTTGCAGATATAAGAGTAGATACCTTGGGCTGGGGATTTAGCTCAGTGGTTCTGCCACCTGCCTCACAAGGGCAAGGACCGGAGTTCAAACCCTGGTACCAAAAAAAAAAAAAAAAAACCTGAGGAAAAGACCCATGGTGGATCCTCCAAATTAAACAAGAATGGAAGGTCCCATCCCAATCAGACAAAGTGAGATTGCCCACATTCTTAAACCCCATTCTTATTGAAGCTATGAAAAGATAAACTCAATCAAAATGCCACAGAACTCGATATAATTGAAGTGATAAATAGCACACACTGAGTGCTGCTGGCTGCAGACCCCATCCTTGCCTCTGACTGTTGGTTATGTGTACCCCTGTCTCCCCTTACCTATCAAGCAATAGGAATATACACCAGTCTTGCCCTACTAAATCAGACTGCCAATGCCCCTAGATGACTCTTAAGTCATCCCACTAAGAATAATGTAATAGCAGACTGTAGAAACTCTCACTACCAAAACTACCATTGATGCCCCAACAGGAACTTTCTTTGTCTGCAGAGATGGACCATACCACTGTTTCTCAGCAACTTATCAGGGATCCTGTGCCTAGGCCAACCTCATCCCAGACTTTTCCATATATACATCAGATGCTATGTCACAGGTCCCCACTAATCTTTGGGCTCCTTCCACTAGAAAAAAACAATCCTATGGTATTACCCATTCTTGAAGGCCTGGCTATTGCAGACAGCCTCATTTTAGGAGCCACAGGTGTTGGTCTGGGACAACAACAATACAATGCCCTTGGATGGCAGATTGCCAATGACCTAGACACTGTCCAAAGAGCCCTAGGAACAATACAAAATCAAATAGACTCTTGGGCAAATGTCCTCCAAAACAGGAGGGGCATAGACTTGTTGACAGCCCAACAAGGAGGCACCTGCCTGTTCCAGGGAGAAGAATGTTGTTATTATACCAACCAATCAGGAGTAGTCAAAGAAACTATATAACCACTAAAGGAAAGGGTCAAACATTATAAAAAGAAATATGAACCACAAGAATCTTGGTGGGATGCTCTGAGTAACTGGAGACAATGGCTAGGATCCATATTGGGACCCTTGTTTGTCATTGTCCTACTCCTAACAATAGGGCCCTGTTTTATAAACTGGTTTATATGGTTTGTTTCAATGCCTCAATTCTATAAAGATCCAGGAATCCTACCAACTCATGATGACCTCAGAATCAGGCACTCACACCTACACCTGCCAAAATAAACTCTCCAGATAGTTAATGAATGAACTAGAATCAAAAAGTGGAGGGAATGAAAGGGAAATAAACTTCTCTGTAGCCAAAGCTGGACTTGCTAACAGGGAATGATAACTTCCCTCCAGTTCTTTTAACATGCCTGGGCCTGCCTGGGTCCAGCTCCTTCAAACATCTCAGGAATTTTCTTTGTTTTTAAATAGTTTTGTTACTCCTGCCTTCCTTCCTTATGCAAATTAGCTGAAACTCAGTGCACTGTATTAACCAATGAACACACTATATGTGAAACTCTGTAACCAATAAGGTTGCTGGGCCCATATGTAAATAAAGCATTGATACTTGTAACTTTCTAACCAGTAAAATTATGTTAAATGCCTGATTCTTGTAACTTTGCCCCTTCCCAGCTCTAGCTCAGTTGGTCCATCAGTCTCTTTGCAGAGAAGTCCCAGACTGACCCACCAGTGTTAAGAATAAAGCTGTACACTTTGCCTCTGAAACTTCTGGATGCATCCTCCATTCTCCTGGACTATCTGTGTTGAGCTCCTGTATGTACTGGCTGGCATTTTGCTGCTACATTTTGGGTGCTCATCCAGGATGAATTAACTACACTGATCATTTGGTCATTGGTTGAAGCCCTTGCAGAAGGAGCAGGGATCTTCCCGGCCCCTTGAAGAGGTGATGCACTCTCAGAGTCCTTTCTCTGAGTCTTTCTGGAGGACCAGGGATGACAACCACCCACCACCTGGGGTTCTCTGAACCCAGAGGGAGTAAGGGTGCATTGTCTGGTCTCATCACTGAAGGAGAGAAGACCCAGGGGAACTCTCACTAGTTTGTTTTGTTAGACCTGCCTCAATTTCAGGCAGAAGGAGGGTCCAGCCATTGTTCTACGAAAATAAATGTGTTGTAAGAGCAAAAGCTTTCTCACCTGTTTTGATTCTGTCTTGGTTGTGAGAGCAAAACCTTTCTCACCTGTTTCGACTCAATCCTGATAGGGCTGGAATGTTTTAATCTCTGAATGCTTGATGAATGTGTACATGATTGTATCCGATGGTGTAAGTCATAGACCATTCTGTCTGTGCTCCTTGGAAAATGAGAGGTTCCCTCTCCAGTCTACAGAGTGTGAGTGGGCTCACTCTGTGATACTGTAGACTCTAAAAAGAGCAAAAAGGGGCCATTATGTGACATGTTTCCAAAGCCTGAACCATCTTTAAAGTGCCCAAGAGGCCCACAGCCAGACAAGCTCCTGAGTGGACTCTCCTCAGGGTGTCCCCCACCCTTTGTCTCACCATCATTCACAGGTACACCACATACACATAGGGAGTCAGAATGGGTGCAAGTCAATCAAAACATACAGTCCTTGATTGTATCCTGCAGAATTTTAAAAAGGGCTACTCTGATGATTGTGGAGTGAGAATGAAACCCCAGAAGCTCTGTGCCTTTTGCAAGACTGACTGACCAAAACTTTGTCCCAAATGGCCACCAGAGAGAACCTGAGATGTTAACGTTGTTCACCAAATTTGGAACAAGGTTACAAAGCCAGACAAAGAAGGCCATCCTGACCAGTTTCCAAATATAGATTCCCTGGCTCAGTCTTTGCCTAAATCTGCCACCCTGGCTCCATTTCTGCACTATGGGAAGGAGAGACACCATCCTGATGATGCAAAAGTGTCCTGTAACCCCCTCAGACAAAAATGCAATCAGAGGCCACCAAAAATAAAAACCAGAAAGGCTCTATCTGATCCTCTTGGAGGAACCAGCCCAGGGAGAGCTATGCCTACCTCCACCCTATGTGCCACAGCCCCAATCCACTACTGTGCCACCACCACCTACACCTGCCACTAGTGCTCTGCTGCCATTGCCAAACTCTATATGCTCACCACCATTGCAGCTGGCTGCACCTGACCCCACCCCAATGATGTCATCTGATCCCACCTCATCAGTGCTCCCTCTTACAGTACCTGTTCCTGCCCAGGCTCTTTCCGTGCCAAGGCCTGCCCTTCTCATGACATCTCCAGTTCCAGTTACTATTCTTGCCCAAATACTTCCAGAACAGAAGCCAAGTTTCACTCCTATCCCAGCATTTCCAACACTTGACACTATGCCACCACCCAAGAGGTTACCTGGACTCACCCCAACCTTTTTGCCTCAGATGATGCCCGTTGCTGTCTCTCTGTGAACCCTGCCACTGAAACAATGCCTCCAATCAACCACCCAATCTGAAACACCCCCAAGCTTTCAGATGCCATTACTTTAATACCCAGAACCACCTGGTCAATCTGCCTTGAGATATTACCAGCTCTTCAGTACCAGTGATTTATTAAATTGGAAAAATCACTATCCTTCATATACTGACCAGCCACAAGGGATGATAGAGCTCATGACCTCCATTTTCCATACTCACCAACCCACCTGGTATGATTCCCAACACCTCCTCACAAACCTCTTCAGTACAGAAGGATGACAACGCATCATGAATGAAGCCCAAGAATGGATGGAAACACAAAATGGGCACAGAACTCAACCCAAATCAATGGATACCAGTAGCCTTGCTCAAAGATTGACTGCAATGGAACTATAATACTGAAGATGGACAGAGAGCTCTAAATCAGTACCAAAATGCTCTCCTCACCAGTATCAAAAAGGGAGGAAAGAAGCCTGTAAATATGTCAAAGTTAACAGCAATCATCCAAAAATCAACTGAAAGCTCTGTTGAGTCCTATGAATGGCTCTGTGAGGCCTGCCAGATTTATGCTCCATATGATCTTTAACTAGCGTGCAACCAACAGATGACTAATACAGCTTTCATTGCCCAGTCAGCTGACAACATTTGAAAAAAGATCCAAAAGGCTGAGGGGCTCCCAGGCATGAATACTACCCAGCTACTGCATATTTCCCAGAAGGTTTTCATGAATAGAGAGAAAGAAGAAAAGAGAACAACAATGTGACCAAGCTGCTGTCCTTGCAGCAGTTATGGGAAAGGCACCTCCTAATGCAGGCCAACCTTAACAACAACAAAAGGAAGATCCTAAGACCTCACAGATTAAAAATACTAAAAGTCCCCTTAGCAGACCAATGTTCATATTGTAAAAATTTGGACATTGGAAAGATAAATGCCCATTCCACCAAGGGAAAAAGGAACCAAATAAGCCTGACCCTCCAACACAGCCCAAAGCTCACAGTCCTGACCTGCTCTTTGTTTTACCAAGCCTAACTGAATAGAACAGACCAGGCTCTATTAAACTGGGCCCCCAAGAGCCCACTGGTCATTGCAGAAATAGGGGGCAAGCCTGTGACTTTTATGGTAGACAGTAGGGCTAAACATTCAGTAATAACTCACCTTATTGCACTATTAGGACCTTGATGTCTTCAAGTAGTCAGAGCCTCTGGAATTTCAGAACAAGTTTTGCCAAAGCTGATCCTGTGAAATTGGGGGTCACCTAGTCAAACATTAATTCTATATAAGCCTGAATGCCCTGTCCCACTCTTGGGGCATGACCTCCTCTCTAAATTGGGAGCCACTATTTCCTTCACACCAAACCAACCAGCCTCACTCAGTTTCAACACCACACATCAAATATAATCTTGACCTTGATTGACCCAGGAAGATGAATAGCACCTCCATGAGACAGAACTGCCAGATGGCCAAAACCCTGAAATTTTAAAAACACTTTTTCCACAGGTTTGGACCAAAGACAGCCCTCCGGGACTTGCCAAAAACCATGCCCCATTGGTAATTAAACTTCATTCAACAGCCACCCTGGTTGCTATCAAACAGTATCCGATGTCACAAGAGGCCCAAATCAGTATCCATCCTCATATTTCCCACCTGAAACAATCTGGAATTTTGATAGAGTGTTAGTCACCCTTCCCAGTGAAAAAATCCCGGTGGAGACTATAGTCCTGTACAACACCTCTGCACCATCAACAATGCTACCACCACTCTACAGTCTACTGTTCCAAAGCCATATAACCTGTTAAGACTGCTTCCCCCAGATGGTGCCTGGTTCACCTGCCTGGATTTAAAAGATGCTTTCTTCTGCTTACAAATCGCACCAGCCAGTCAACCCCTTTTTGCCTTCAAATGGGAAGATCCTGAAACAGAGAAAAGGGCGAACTCACCTAAACTCGCCTACCACAAGGGTTTAAATATTCTCCTACTCTTTTTGGGGAAGCACTTGCTGCCAATTTGGCCAGGTTCCCTCAGACTGACTACAGCTCTTCCCTTCCACAATGTGTAGATGATTTGCTACTTTGTAGCCCTGATCAATCAGACTGCTGGAGAAGAACTCAAGCTCTCCCCCATCTACTGGCCACAGGTTATACAATCTCCTGGAAAAAGGCCCAAATATGTAAATCCAAGGTGCGATATCTGGGTTTTGACCTAGAAAAGGGACTCCGATGGTTAGGGCCTGGGAGAAAAGCATCTGCTCTGTTCTGAGATCAGAAAACAAGAAACAGCACTGGGAATTTTGGGGAGTTGCAGGATTCTGCCGCATCTGAATCCCAGGGTTTGCTGAAAAGGCACTGCCCCTCTAGAAGATGCTGTCAGTAGACACAAATGAGCAAACAACATTTAAGTGGAATGCAGAACAAGCTAACTTTCCAGGCCCTAAAGCAGGTGCTTTCTACTGCTCCTGCTCTCAGCATACCTGATGTAACCAGACCTTTTATTCATTGATGAAAGGAGACACGTGGCTTCAGGTGTCTTGACCCAATAAATGGGACTCTGGGAGAGGTACATTGTATATCTGTCAAAGAATTTGGATCCTGTGGCAAAAGGTTGGTCTCCCTGTTTAAGAGAGCTGGTGGCAATCATCCTCCTGATTAAAGAAGCTGATAAACTGACTCTGGGGGAAAATTTAACTGTTCAAGTGCCACATGCTGTTTTGGAGCTTCTCCACAGCTGTGGACACTGCTGGCTTTTAAACAGCTGAGTCACTCATTATCAAGGATTGCTCTGTGAGAATCCCCGACTTACCTCCCAAATTGACAAAGCCTCTAAATCCAGCCACCTACTTGCCCACTGAGTTTGGCCTTCCAGACCATGATTGCCTAGCAGTGACTGATGAAATTTTTGCTAGCAGACTAGACCTACAGATAGAACCCTTGACTGATGCTGAGTACACCCTGCTCATGGATGGAAGTAGCCCAGTCAAGAATGCTATCTGTCAAGGTGGATATGCTGTTGCCACCATGGAAGAGGTGCTCCTAGCTGGACCTCTCCCACCGGGGTCTGCCCAGAGAGTGGAACTATATGACTTGATCCAAGTACCTAGATGGTCAAAAGGAAAAAAGGTAAACATCTATACTGACTCCAGATATGCCATTGCTACTGTTCACATACATGGAATAATCTATAAGGAGCAGGGGCTCCTAAAAGCAGGGACAAAAGGAAAAACAAAAATAAAATCTCCCAACTTCGGATTGAGATCTGGAAGCCAAGAAAGGTTGCTATCATTAACTGTGAGGGACACCAAAAAATAAAGGGCACTGTTACCCTTGAAAACTATAGGGTAGATGAAGCTGCTAAGATGGCCTGTAAGAGTTCTGCCTGGGAAATAGATGACCAAATAAAAGCCCAAGGGCATGCCAAAGGCTCCCTGTGACAAAATCCTAACCCTACAAAGTGGGCCCTTCTATTACACAGAAAAGGAAAACTTATGGGCAAGACAAAAAGGAGGATACCCTGCCAGATAATCAAGTTGTCATCCCAGAAAAGCTTGCCTACTCATGGTTGAAACAACACTATGACATCACCCATGGAGGAAAGACTGCCATGAGTCAACTCCTGAGTCGATATTATTATATACCCGAACTAGCCTCAATTTGTGCATCTGTCAGCCAGTGATGCCAGATATGTGCCAAGGTTGAACCAACCTAGGGCCTCAACCCCCACAAGGCGTCTGACATAGTGGACTCTCCTTTTGAAAATATACAAATAGATTTCACTGAAATCAAACTCTTCAGGGGCTATATCTCATGGTGCTCATTTGCACATACTCAGGATGGCCGGAGGCATTTCCCACTAGAACAGAAAAGTCAGTTGAAGTCTGCAAGGCCCTCTTAAGAGAAATCATTCCAACTTGTGGACTGCCCCTGACTATAGGTGGCGACAGTGGGCCTGCATTTGTGGCACAAGTGACCCAAAAATTGCCAGGGATGTTAAGAGTCAGATGGAATCTACACACAGCTTATAGCTATACCTTATAGACTTCTGGAAAGGTTGAAAGAACGAATAGGACCCTAAAGTCAATTTTATCTAAGTATTATCAAGGAATTCAGGTACCATGGGTAGATTTACTCCTTGTGGCCCTACTCAAGATCCAAAGCTCACCAGGGGCCCCCAGATACACACCCTTTGAGATCTTATATGAAAGACTACCACCAATAATAAAAAGCCTCCAAGGAGACTTGCATTAATTTTGTAACATGTCCTTAAGGGAACAGCTCATACAATTAGGAAAAACATTTTCTCACCTAGATAAAAATATAGCTGAAAGACCTACCATACCCACAGATACACCTGCACACACACACACACACACACACACACACACACACACACAATCCTGAGGACATGCTATGGGTAAAAGATTGGAAAAAAGAACCCCTACAACCTACATAGAAAGGGCCTTATATGATAATTTTACCCACGCCCACAGCTGTTAATATTTCAGAACCCAGCCATGAGTTCATCACTCAAATCAAGAAGGCCCATCATGACTCCTGTGAGGCCCACACCAATGAGACAACTCCCTTAAAGATTACCTTGAAGAGACAATGTGCTAAAAGCCCTGCTTCTGTAGCTCTGGACACTGACAGGTCGACACATGGCTGAAGCCTGAGGACCTCAACTCATGAACCATTGCTATGCATTCTGGACTTGGTCTTGCCCTGACATCTTTATTCTTGCCTACCTCATAGTGACTGCCTTTATTCTTGACATGGGGTTAGTGACTGTTACTCCAGAGGATTGGAACACTTCCCAAAAATGTTTTCTTTTAGCCATATGTTGGGATTTTATGCTGGCATTTGCTGTCTTATCCTGTTTGTCCTAGTCAATGTAAATGTACAGGGCAGCCAACCTGCATATTGAGTATTTGAAGCTAGAATATACGCCAGACCTGGTCATAGGTTTGATGCATGATATCTGGTCTTAGAAACCCAGAAATGGAAGCCAGGACAAAAGAGTGTTTCACTATTTTTGATGCTTGCCCCATACAACATTATGGATGATCCCATATAACAACTGACTGTGGGGGAATTCAGTGGGACCAAGAATACTGTGTGGAAAACGCTGGTAAATATTTTTCTCCCCAATGGAAAAACCCAGTAGCTGATCAACACTGTAGTTTGGATGGGGCTGAAACCCTGGTATCCTCACCGTCATTATGTTGTGATGGTTGGAATTGCCCACACTGTTACAGCGACTCAAGGGGACCCTTACTTAAACACCCACCAATGGCAGGATGTTCTGATTGTAAGCAAAGTTGATATAACCTCTTACAGTTTATGGTCAAGAATCCTGGAAACATGAGATGGAGTCTAGGCCGTATATAAGATATAACAAATTAAACAAGAATAGGAGGTCCCATCCCAATCAGACAAAGTAAGATTGCCCACTCCCAGAAACCCCATTCTTATTGAAGCTATAAAAGGAAAAACTCACAAATCACCACAGAACTTGATATAATTGAAATGATAATAACATACATCAAGTGCTGCTGGCTGCAGACCCCATCTTTGCCTCTGACTGTTAGTTATGTGCACCCCTGTCAGGCCTTACCTATCAGGCAGTAGGGATATACTCCAGTCATGCCCAACTAAATCAGACTGCTAATACCCCTAGTCCACTTCTAAGTCATCCCACTGAAGTACAAGGAAACAGTACATGTTGTATGGGAAATCCCACTAAAAATAATGTAACAGCAGACTGTAGAAACTCTCACTACCAAAACTACCATTGTTCCCCCAACAGGAACTTTCTTTGTGGAGATGGACCATATCACTCGTCACTGACTTATGAAGGCTCCTATGCCTTGGCCATCCTCATCCTGGACTTGTCCATATACACATCAGATGCTAGGACCCCACTAATCTTTGGGCCCCTTCTGATAGAAAAAAATAAGGTCCTGTAATATTACCCATTCTTTTTTTTTTTTTTTTTTGGTACCGGGTATCGAACTCGGGTCCTTGCGCTTGCGCAGCAGGCGGTGAAACCACTGAGCTAAATCCTCGGCCCAATATTACCCATTCTTGAAGGCCTCGCTATTTCAGTAAATCTCACTTTTGGAGCCACAGCTGTTGGTCTGGGACAATAATAATACAGTGCCCTTGGATGGCTGATCACCGATGACCTAGATGCTGTCCAAAGAGCCCTGGGAGCAATACAAAATCAAATAGACTGTTTGGCAGATGTAGTCCTCCAAAACAGGAGGGGCATAGACTTGTTGACAGACCAACAAGGAGACACCTGCCTGCTCCAGGGAGAAGAATGTTGTTATTATAGCAACCAATCAGGAGTAGTCAGAGAAAATGTACAACAAAGAAAGGATCAAACAGTACAAAAAGAAAGATGAACCACAAGAATCCTGGTGGGATACACTAAGTTACTAGAGACCATGGCTGGGGGCCATATTAGGACCATTGTTCGTCATTCTCCTACTCCTAACAATAGGGCCCTGTTTCTTAAACTGGTTCATACACTTTGTCTCCCAATGCCGCAATTCTATAAAGGAATCTTAACAACTTATGGTGATGTCAGAATCAGACACATGTACACCTGCCAAAATATAGACTCTCCAGATAATCAACTAGGGTCAAAAAGGGGAGGGAATGAAAGGAAAATAAACTTCTCTGTAGCTGAAGCTGGACTTGCTAACAGGGAAAGATAACTTCCCTCCAATTCTCTTAACATTCCTGAGTCTGCTGGGCTCCGCTCCCTCAAACATCTCAGGAATTTTCTTTGTTCTGCCTTCCTACCATATGCAAATAAGATAGAACTCAGTGTACTGTGAACCCGCTGTGTGTGAAATTCTAACCAATAAGGTTGCTGGACCCAATATAAATAAAGAATTGGAACTTGTAAACCTGCCCCTTCCCTAAGTGTATAGCAACCCAGCTGTGGCTGAATGGCGGGGTCAGTCTCTTTGTGGAGAAGTCACAGACTGACCCACCAGTGTTAAGAATAAAGCTGTACACTTTGCCTCTGAAACTTCTGGGTATGTCCTCCATTCTCCTGGACTATGTGCATTGAGCTGCTGTATATACTGGCTGGCACTTTGGCACTACAAAAGTATCTGGGAATTTGAGGTCGTGCGCATAGTGTAATTTTTAGTGGATGAGAGAACATAAGATTATAATTTTTCAAACAATGGGAGTGTTCATTCCTTTTTATCATAAGCTATTTTGAGGTACGGTATTCATTTCTGCTTATAGGGTGACTCGTTTCACCCTATGGTAACTTCAGAATGATGACTCAATGAAAAACATCAGCTGCTTTGGACAAGCATCTTCACTTGAAACAGTGTATTGGGGCAGCATTCTGAATTTGTCAAAGTTTTGATCACTCTGGCTGGTGTATTAATTTGGGGCCCACCATTTTTTGGTTGAAAATTGCTTATTTCTCATCAATTAATATACATTTAAATTCAGAAGAAAAATTGGGAAAAGACAACTGACTGTAGGTGTTTATCTCTGCTCAGAATTGAGGCTGAGGACCTGAAATTTCATCCTGTGAAGATAGCTAAGTAGGAGATGAAGAGGCCCCCAATTTAAATTTCCTGGTTTCTCATTTTTCCCTGTCTCATCCCCTGTGATTTGGCTGTGTGGGCTGCATGGCACAATGTGTTGTGTATAACCTCAAGAGTGTGTTCAACCTTCTGAGTGTGGGCTCTTTTGGGAACTGCAATGAAGCGGGCTTCTTCCCCACCCAGCTTCCCTTTTGCTTCTTTTGCAGCAAGTTGCTTGCATAAAATACAGGTTACTATCCACTTGAGAATTTATATTTATGATTTAACCATAAGATTATGATTTTCCTAGTTAAAAATGGAGTGAAGAATTGATTACATTTGAAGAGCAAAGAAAAATTAAAAGGGTTTTTTTTTTTGCATTCACCATAAATATGCCTAAAGATACATATAATTATGATGCATGTGAACACCACTTATGGTTCCTTCTAGTACATCTCTCTGATTTCATCTAGCTACCCCCAGTGTGAGCACAGGATGGATTTTCTGAAGTCTCTTTAGACCTTAGCAATCTCATTAAGCAAAGTGTTATTTGGTTTCAAGTCTTTGGAATTCTGAATAAGTTAATAATTGAAGTTAGTAGATCATTACTATTATTCTGGAAAGATTATTTGTGGTTTCTTTGCCTGAATTTGTTGTCTGTAGGATTGTAAGAAAATTTATGTTTCAGCCACTCAACTTCCTTACTCTACTTCCTCTGGGCTTAGGTTATTTCAAGTTCATTATTAAAATTATTTTCTGATATTAAAAATGTTATTATTGAATTTTTCTTTAGGTAATAATGAATTAGAATTTTTCGTAGAATAAGAAAAATGCTAGCATGCAGGTGAAAACAAAATCTGTATAAAATTTTCATAGGAAATTTTCATCTAATATTTTATATATAGGTGGTTTTATTGTGTTTTACCAACAGGAATAGTTTAATTTTTGTATTTTAATTTTTGTATTTAATTTTTTAATAGTTTAATATTTGTCCATCCAGTCATATATTATGAAATCCTTAATACTTAAATGAGCTTTTCATTTGAAACAAGTGTCTTAAAAATTTGTGATTTCATCTCTAATTCTTAGACATATTTTAAATATGTTGATTTTCAATTTCACTTCAATACCTCTGAGTCTGTTTTGCATGAGTTTTAGTTCTTTGAACACAGTTAAGTTTTTTTTCTGTTTCTTTACTTCTATTCATACATGTTTGCAGTATATAATGATTAAATTCATTGTAGGGAGTTGGTACATGTCCATAACACATTTCAATTCTTTATTTCCTCCCTAGAATTTAAGTTCTTTCATGTTGACTTGACCATGGTCTATTTGGGTGAATATTTCTTGTGATTTTGAGAAGACTGTGTACTATATAGTTACTAGGTAAAGTATTATACAATATTAAATCAATCCCTGTGAAGCATGATGCTATTTTAACTGTTCCTTTACAGATTTTTGTGCCTCCATCAGCTATCAATTACTGAATGGATTTTTTTTGAAATTTTCAGATATATGTGAGAATCAATGACTGGTAGAGTATGTATCAGGACTGTTCTTTTTAGAGAACTGCCTTTCATAAATGATCTGATCGCTGTAATTATTATCTACTTTTAGATACAAATAGAATAATATCAAATTAATATATCTTCTGCTGAATCAATGTTAGACTACTGTTGGTTTTTGCATAACTTTGTATTTAATCTATCTTTGTAAATGTCAACATAATCATTCCTGTGCAGGTGGGCATAGCATTGGTACCATAACCCAGATGTGTAGACATTGATCATATCTGATATCTGTTCCCTGTTGTTCTGCTAATGGGCAGTATAGAGTTTGACCTCTGCTGGTGTTCTGTGGGTCTCCTGTTTGCAACTGTGCTGCTTTGCCTATTTGCCCTATGTGTGAATGATAACTCATCTTTTCATACATAAGTGCGGACACACAGATACAAATTAATGTGTACTTTCTTAATGGTGATTTAGTGTTTAAATATTTTGGAATAAAATTTATTTTCAAAATTATTGGTGATATTGAACAATAATAATAATGTAAGTATCCTAGGAATATTCAGAAAATTTCATCATTGGGCTTGGGCAATGGAGAGTACCCAGTTGATTGATTCCCTACCTGACTTGAACCTCTCTTTCCCTATGACTCTCCCACTTTGGTGACTTTTCCTAAGGTTACCATGTGTGATTCTCTATTAATTGTGTTATTTCAGTTTCCTCCCTTAGAATTTTCAATAAGTGAGTATTATAGAAATTGCAAAGAGAAATATTTTCAGAGGCTTTTTTTTTTTTGGTCTCATTATTGTTCACATGTGCTGATATCGGGGATATCAGGGGAATCAAGGGCAACATGTGAATCAAGGGCCCTGTGAATCAAGGGCAACATGCTTTCTCATCCATTCCATTGATCATGTGGTTCAGGAGTTTTCAAGTTTACCTAAAAGAGAATCACATCTATCTCCAGGAATAATAACACAGTGTTCTCTCTGGACATTGGAAAGAAGTCACTGAACTGTATATTTTGCCAAACTCCAAAGTAAAAGAAATGAGTGTACAGTGTATTATTTGATTTTCTGTTCTTGCATAAGTCTGTTTCCTTATTGTATTCTTATACACTTCATTTTATTTAGTAATTTTCTCAAAAAAGCTTTGGTTCTTGTTTTCTATTCAGTGTTTTTGCTTGAGTTAGATATGTTGTCAAGTTTTTAGATTTGTGTTCATCATCTTTGCTCCCTGTACAAAATTATTATACAGTGTATGTAGCAAATATTTCTTGTCTTGTATATATCCCATGATTGTCTTCTGAGGACACTTTTTTTCACATCAAAGTTATTTCACCATGAATTCTCAAGGAATTCAAGTTTGTTTCTTATTTCAATATGTAACTTAATTATTGTACATAGAATAGAAGAGTATACAATTCAGGCTTCCAAATACATACCTGATTCTCCCTGCACATAAATGAAGTAGATTGTGATTTCTTCCAGGACCCAAAACACTAGATGTATCATGAATTAATATTCTGTTTACATGTGGACTCACTGAAGACTTTCTTGCTTGAGATCCACTTGTCATTCTCTCCACTAATGGTACAGTCTCATGAAAGGTGGAATTTGAATGTCTTTCATGTATATTATGTAAGCTATCACCCTTCTTGCTTAGAAGGTATTGAATGTTGTTAGACTTTTATTATGCTATTTTTTTTAATTGAAAGTGTCATTTGTAAATGACATGATTTTGAAGCTTTCCTTTTTTGGGAGAGAGTTTGAGGCACAATCTCACATTGTATTTCAGACTGGTCTTGAATTTACTATGTAGACAAGGGTTGCCTTGAACTCATGGCACTCCTCCTGTATCAGTCTCCAAAGTGATGGAATTACAGGCATGTACTACCACACCTGGCTGGATTTTCCTTTTGTGCCTAACTACTTTGTGACATATTGGTTTTCAATGTATATCGTATATTTTATTCATCTTCCCTTCATTGCTCTTCCATACTCCCCTAGAATCTCCTATCTAAGAATACAAGGTGGCCATTTGATGATACTGAGTTACAAGATAATATGCCAGGCTTTCCCTCTTTTCATTGTTCATAGACTCGTTCCAATAAAACTTTTCCATGAACATTTTAATTAGCATTTATAAACCTTATTTGATGTTCAATTATGTTCTTTTCTGTGAAGCCAAATTTAAGTTTCAAAATGCTGCCTAAGTACAATCAAAGAAAGAAAGATTCAATGCCATAAATGATAAGATTTGAAGAGATACTACCTATGGTTTATCAAAGCCATTCATGGGCCAGGGATTTACCTCAGTGGCACCACCCCTGCCTCACAAGCACAAGGTCCTGAGTTTGATCCCTGACATTGGAAAAAAAAAAAGACATTCATTAGCTATTCATCTGCCCCAGTGTTTTATGGATTGTAATCTTGTAGGCACTGTCTGTGAGCTCTGCTGTAGAGACAGTGCACAGATACCCTTGCAGTGACTGAGGAGTAAGAACCACTGCTCCTATTCTGCTGGTGTTTTAGCAGTGAATAGCAGTCTGGCATCAGAATTGCTATCTGAAAGAAATGTGCATACAAATGGAATTGATGACCAAGACATGGAGTTAATATTTGAAGGATTCAGCCTCCACTCAGTTGTTTTGTTTTGTTGAGACAGGGTCTCACTGTGTAATTCAGGTTCCCCTTGAACTCACTGTGTACCCCACACTGGTCTTGAAATCATGGTGATCCTCCTACCTCAGCCTCCTGAGTGCTGGGATTACAGACATGCACCACCACACCTGGCTCTCAATTTAACTTTTTATGAGAGTTGAGATATCCCAAACTGTGAGTCTCAACCTTCCTTTGAGAAATATCTGTACGATGTTTAGGAGACAGTGACCTTTGAGGATGTGGCTGTGAACTTCACCATGGAGGAGTGGGCTTTGCTGAATCTATCTCAAAAGGAACTCTACAGAGATGTGATGTGGGAAATCTTCAGAAACATGGCAGCTATAGGTAAGATGACATTACTCAATCAGAGAATGTTGTTTGTTGCTCATCAGTGCAGTTTCATTCAATAAAATGTGAAAACATTTTGAAGAATATCTCTGGCCTGGTTATATTATGTCAGGAATTTAACTTAAATCTATTAAATTTTATGTAATAATGCAGTGATTCTTTATATTTCTGTGTCTGCAATTCAGGGAGAGACTGGGATGACTGGGAAGTTGAAGAAGAGTATGAGACTTACTGGAGAAATCTAAGGTAATTTGCACTCACAAGGAAAAAGAATGTTCCTCAGTGTGTGAGCAGAAATATGACAAGAAAATGAGGCCATGTTCGAATTTATTTAGTTTCACAAATGTTCTCCAAAGATGTATACAGCTTGAGTAAGTGTAATCTGACAATTGAATATGGAAATATTCCAACATAGGAAACTGAGTTAGTACTGATATCATGCAACAAGTGACACTATCTGACATAAAAGTATAAACGTGGTCAACATCATGAAAATGTATAAAATTGCATTTAGGTATAGCATGTACGTGTATATGAAAAGAATAAATTTGGAGTTTTGACAACAACCCATCTTCAGGATATCTATTTATATATACATGTGAATATGAGACATTTGGTATCTAAAAATTGCTAACCTTGAAGCAGTATTCAAAGTGCAAGTGAATGCTATTGTTGAATTAATAGATCTTTTCATGCCATCCTGCAGAGAACTGTGTCCATATATGTTTTAAAATTCTCAAAAGGCCCCCTCCAACATTGGTGATGGCAATGTTAAGTACAGCAGTTATGATAGTCAATATCTAGATAGCTCAAAAAGAAAAACTAGAAGTTCTGTTTGACCCAAGCATACCTCTCCTGGATCTATTGTCAAAAGAGCTAAAGTCATGTTATACTGAAACATGCATGCCTGTAGTCAAAGCAGGCCAATTTATGACAGCTGAGCCTGGAATCAGCCTAGATATCCATCTTTAGGTGCATGGATAAAGAAAGCTTCTGATAGGCCCAACATGATGGTGCATTCTTGTAAACTCAGCACTCTGGGAAGTTAATTCAGCAGGACGGTGAGTGGAAGCTCAGCCTGCGCACCTGAATCATCATTGTGAATTTCTTTCAAAGTAAGAAATATAGGGGGCCAGGGATTTAGCTCAGTGGTTCTGCCTCCTGCCTCGCATGTGCAAGGTCCTGAGTTCAATCCCTGGTACCAAAAAAAAAAAAAAAAAATCTAAAATTTCACCTTTGTATCTTTTTTATTTTCTTTTACAGAAATGAAGCTTGGAATCAACATGAGGAAATATTCCTTTGGACTCTAGATGCTAATGTACACATGAAACAAGATAGTTTAAAACCAGCTGAAAGCCTTGCTTGTAGAAACCCCCTGGTTGAGATTTTTTCACTAAATATGCCCATCATAGCTCACAGTGCACTGAAGCCATGTGAGTATTTGGGATCTGAAGAGAAGCTATACAAATGTAATGAACATAGAAGAACTTTCAGTGATTTCCAGTCTTTTCAGAAGCATGCAAGGACAAAGACTGGAGAGAAGCCTTATGAATGTGATCAATGTGGGAAATCCCACTCAGATCTTAGTGAAACAACTCACCTTAGAGAGAAGACCTTTGTATGTAAGAATAATTTGAAAGCCTCCAGCACATCCAGTGATGTTAAGATCCATGAAAGAAATCACAGTGAGGGGAAACGCTATGTATGTAAGCAATGTGGAAAAGCTTTTAGCACACATCGATATTGTCAAATACCTAAAAGAAGTCACACTGGGGAGAAACCCTATGTATGTA
>NW_004624846.1:1575038-1593769 GCF_000247695.1 Heterocephalus glaber
ATACATGAAAGAACTCACACTGGGGAGAAACCATATGTATGTAAGCAATGTGGAAAAGCTTTCAGTACACAGAGTTATTGTAAAATACATGAAAGGACTCACACTGGTGAGAAACCCTATGTATGTAAGCAATGTGGGAAAGCTTTCATCAGGCACAGTGAACGTAAAACACATGAAAGAATTCACACTGGGGAGAAACCATATGTATGTGAGCATTGTGAGAAAGCCTTCAGCACAAAGTATTATTGTAAAATACACGAAAGAATTCACACTGGAGAGAAACCATACATATGTAAGTAATGTGGGAAAGCATTCAGCACATGCAGTTATTGTCAAATGCATGAAAGAATTCACATGGGGGAGAAACCCTATGTATCTTAGCAAAGTGGGAAAGCTGTCAAAATACATGAAGTCTCATTGGAAAGAAACTTTATATATCTAAACCTATTTTTAAAATCCTGTGAAAATTTCTAGATCTATAGAAATAATTAACATAAAATGTTTGATGTCAATATTCATAAGTTTTCCTGAAAATACAATTCCAGATGGAGATATCCTAAAGTACATAGTGTGTTTTTCAGTAACTTGCTTATAAATATCTGTATTGTATATCTGTATTGTTTAATATAAAAATGTTGAGTTGACATACTTATGTGTTTTTTGTGTCCTTGAGCTTAATACATAGGGTCTTTTAATTAAAAGTGGTGAATTGAAATGTGCTTTTTACTTGTGTATATGTAGTTTTTGCTTTGTCTTTAAAATTGGGAAGTATAAGTCCCCAAAAAACTTGAAAAAATTTCGTTAATTGTTGAGATTTTACCACTACATTTGTTCTAACTTTTTGGTGCATATACTTCACATTGTGTGTGACAAAAGATGTTTTTGAATTTGATGCTATATTTTATAGAAGGATATATTTTCAGAGACTTGTGAATATGTGTTTTTGACAAAGTTGAGTTTTTGCACAACTTGCAGATTAGCACATGTTTTTTATATCCTCCTAACTTATCATGTACATAATTTTGTATATTTTTTAAAATTTTGGATCCAGTAGCATTTACATGAAATTTTATTTTCTTATTATCATCAAATTTTACTTTTCATGTTTATATTGCTATGACTTAATTTGCTGGTAATTTTTCCACCACATGTACCAAAAACAATTACCATACCGCTATGAGTTTATGATTTCTACATAGCAGCAGGTTCTTAAATAGTCTCTAAAAGGATATCATGAATTATAGTAATCTCTCCAGAAAATATACATGATGGTGTGACATCAGTAAAAACACTTGAAGAAATTGTTGTCAACTGTGGAGTTGTTTTGGGGAGAATGATTGCTATTGAATTTAATGAAGGAACTGGATTTATTCTGTTCCCTGCTGCTGTGATATCATTCTAGCTTTGGTGATAATTGTTTTTACCTAATAAATTGAACTAATGGCATGAAGGAAAACCTAACTCATGAGAGTCATCAGTCAGTTCATTAAAAACTGAAATTTACTAATTATAATTCAGATTTTCTTCTGTTATACCAGGTCTTTTTTTGGGGTTTTTTGGTACCAGGGATCAAACTTGGGACCTTGCACTTGCAAAGCAGGTGGCAGAACCACTGAGCTAAATCCCCGGCCCTGTTATACCAGTTTTTGAGAGAAATTTATACAGTGCCATTTTTTATGGCTCATAAGGACCATCGTCTGATGTTTGAGGTATGTGATAATTGCCTTCAAACACACGTACTGGGCCAAGGAGTGTGCATGAGTCCCAGTTGGTCTCCTCTGGCTTGTGTTTTTTACAGTCATTTTAACCTTGAAATATTTTATAAAATGTATTACACAGTGTTCTTGAATACAAAAGCTGCTAAATTTCTGATGGGTTACATTGTTACAAACGTATGATATCATGAAAACGTAAGTGAGAAATGCATTAAATACCCATAATGCAGTAAACACTATAGCTTGCCCTAGCTGTAATTATGCTTAGACATATAAATTTCTTTCTAGTTGTGTAATACCATCCAAAATTACATCCATTGTATATCTGAACTATCCAGCATATGGAATATAGTACGCTGCCTAGTACAATGTCAGTTTTACACCCTGCAGCATATGACCAACTTCCCTACAGCCCACTTCTGCTTCTCACCATCGCCAGAGTGTGTATTGCTATTTGAGGTAGTGATGGAATATTGAAAATACAGACAATTTATCTTGAGCACATTTACTTTCCCATTATTTTACCTTGAAAAAAATCTTCCTGGCCCTTGTGATGTATGTTTGTAATCCCAGCAACTTAGGAGGCAGAGGTAGGAGGAAAACAAATGTAAGATGAGCCTATTCAGTGTTGTAAGAACTGTCTCAAAATATATGTGAAAGCTCTGCAGTGATAGTTCAGTGCTTTAGTACTCCTAGGTTTATTCCCTAGTATCTAAATTATGGTAATACAAACCACAACACATCTGTGTTTGTCCTTTTCTTACATAATGGACAAGATCTAAGCCAAATGCTATTCATTTAGGCCTAGCATCAGGAAAGGTAGAGAGAGGATGATCATGGCTTTCAATCCAGTGATGGGGGCAGGGGCAGCTTAGCTAGATGCCTTTACAGACTGTGAAACAGTTCTCTTTATATCTGCATTTTAAGTTAAGGAAAGAAACAAGTTTAGGTCAAGAAAGAACATAAACAGGGTAGGATCCAAGAAATCACTATTGCAAATCATGATTGTGTTGCTCAGGAAATATTCTTTCCATAGTAATATTTGTACAGCAGTCATATATATGCCTGCATCAAAAAACATAATGAAACATGAATAAATAGGCATTCCATGTTCTGAATATAGAGACAACAAAATTAGTTTTCTCAATACTCTTGATGGTATCTTTGGTAGAAAACAAAGTGGGATGACATAACAAAAAGGATTATATAAAATTTTAAAACTTCAGCACTAGGCTGGGGATTTAGCTCAGTGGTTCCACTGCCTGCCTTGCAAGTGCAAGGTCCCAAGTTTGATCCCCGGTACCAAGCAAAACAAAACAAAACAAAACTTTGGCACAGATATGGAAGCAAACAACAGAGTGAACAAATAACCTATAGGACAAGAAAAATTTTTGCCAGTTTCTCCCCAGAGAACTAATAGTTTGAAAAATCAGGCAAGTGGAATGAATACACATTTATCAGAATAAGTACAATAGCCAATAAATACCTGAAAAAATGTTCAGCATTTTTGCCCAATAAAGAAATGTAAATTGGAACAGCATTTTATTCCACAAAAAGACTTTTAAAAATGTTCATGAGGGTTCAGGGGGAAGAGGAACCATTCAACGTTGTTGATGGAGATGTAAAGTAGTTCAACCACTATGGAAGTCAGTGTAGAAAGTATTCCAAAAACTAAAAATAGTAACTCCATTCAAGTAACTCCATTCGTCTTGTATCTTCCCCAAGAGTTAAAGACATCATATTTTAGTGGTACATGTGTATTCTTATTTACAGTGGCAATACTCTTTCTGTTGGGCAGCAGCAATCAAATATCAAGGGCAAAGAAGTACTACTCTTCAATGTACTCTTTAATAAATTATATGCAATATTTTATATTATGAAATGGGCTATATGTTAGATTATTTTTCCTGGCTACAGGTCAACATAAACATGATAAGCATGTTAATGTACAAAGGGCATAGCTATAATGTTCAGTAGATTCAGTATATTAAATGCATATTCAATATATTTTATTTCAGCTTGGTTAATCAAATATGTCCATTTTGTACCTCAAGGAATATCTGTAACTACTTTGACTTTTTTCAGGTTGTGATGCACATAACACCAACCTCATTACATTCTCTCCTCAGTTCAGTGTTGTGTTAGCGTACTGCAGGGTTTTTTCCACTTTTCTAATGTTATGAAGGAATTTTTAGATTTCCTTGTATAATCAGAGGCTGAATACTCTTATAATGGATGCCTAAGGGCTTAAACCTGGGGAAGCCCTGACTGTTCAAATGAAGGTAGAAGATTAAGAACAAGAAGAAGCAATACTCCAACCATAGCCCAAAAGGAAAGGCTTTGAAGTTCCATAAGGAACCACTAAAAAATGTCTGTGTCCACAACTAGAGTCTAATGTTCTTGGATGATAACAGTACCAAACATCACACCTTTTTAAAGAAATTCAAGTATGCAGAAGCTTATCTTTTCCACTTTTTTTATTCCCTCAATGCCCAGTTCTCTTCAACACCTATTTTTCCCCAGGGGCATTTTTTTTTGTTTTTGTTTTTTGTTTTTTGGGTACTGGGGATCTAACTCGGGTCCTTGCGCTTGTGCAGCAGGCGGCAAAACCACTGAGCTAAATCTCCAGCTCACCTATTTTTCTCAATACAGTTGTTGCCCACTCAGATCAATGGCCCATGTACCAGTTTTTCTCTCTAGAAGGACACACACAGACACACATAAGTGTTATTTACCAGCATGTCTCAAGTCAAAATGATGACAAGATTAACAATCCAAAATGAAAACAATTTAATAAGTTTAAATGTTTATTAATATTTGTTTGCACCATATTTTTACATTTGTTGTCAAAAAGTGGCACATGTATACAGCACATCTGAACACTTTTTACTTCTTCCCATCCTCTTCTCCCCTTTCCATCCATTTCTTTCTTTCTTTTTTTTTTTTTTTTTTTGTACTGGGAATCGAACTTGGGACCTTGTGCTTTCAAGGCAGGCAGCTCAACCACTGAGCTAAATCCCTGGCCCTCCATCCATTTCTTTATCCTTGTTATGGCTTGTGTCTAGATGTCTCCCCAAAGCCTAATGTAGTCATAGGTGGGGTACTTTCAGAGGTGGCTGGATCTAGAGTGTGCATGATTCATGGTGAAGTGTTAAGCTCAAGGAAACTAGGATTAAGGGCATGAGTGCTGACCACACTAAGTAGTTTGGATAAGATATAAGGGGCAGAAAGACACTGTTATGGTTCCTCCCTTGCTTTTGCTGTCTTCTGCTTGCCATAAACTGGTTTTCTTCTGTGATGCCCCTTTGCCAAGCCACCCTGGCTTGGGGCCAGTCAATTGTGGACTTAAACCTCTACAACCTGTAAGCTAAATAAGCCCTGCCTCCTTTAACTTTGGGTGTTGGGTATTTTGTCTCAGCAATGAAAGAAAAGAAAGACCACCCTGTTCCCATTTGTAAAATATTTCTCTAATTTTCCAATTACTGATCTTTTATTTTTTCTTATAAAAGTTAAACAGAATACACCCAAAAGTAAAGTAAGTCATCTGTAGATCGCAGCATCTTGAACATGCAAGTGTATAAAGATTTTAGCATCTTTCCTTTGTTTCTAAAGAAAATCCGCAGAATAGGATTCCAAAAAATAGAATCCCAAATGATGGGCATGAGACCACATTGTGACCCCAGAAATGGAGAGGCACAAGTATGCAGCACAAGCATGTGGTGATCACTAGTGTATGAGTTCAATACATGAAATCTAATGCACCAGATTCACTTACCAAAAACTTTGAGGCAGAGCTGCATGGGTTTTGGGTCACAAGCTTTGACCCTATATGTCCAACAGTTGGGCTGTGGCAGTAGCTAAGATAATCATAGCCCCTCTTTATCCACATAATATTTCTGCCATTTTAGCAGGTTCTAATAATATTAAAATTTTTGAAATGAAAATTGACAAGGTTCAAATCATAGGCAATTCTCAGCAACATACTTAAATTTCATGCCACTATGACCTATCATTTATCCCAATTAATCTCATCACATAGCTGTTGTGTTAAGTCATGTCTTGACAAGAGGGTGAGCACAATGACAGGCAACATTCAGAGAAAGATATCACATTCACATGGCCCTGATTACACCATGTTTCATTGTAACCTGTCTTAGTTACTTTCTTTGTTGCTGAGACAAAATACCTGACTCCCCAAGTTAAAGGAGGAAAGGCTTATTTATCTCACAGTTTGTAGATGTTTCAGTCCATAATCAGCTGGCTCCAATGCAGAGTGGCACAGCAGACAGGCATCTCAGAGGAAAAACAGTTCATGGTGGGCATGCACCTGTGCTAAATGACAGAGTTGTGTCCTCAGGTGCCCTCAAGCACCTTCAAATGCCTGGGCTTTGACACATCTGCTAGGAGACCCCTACACCCCACCCTTTCAAAGATCGGGTACTACCACTTCTTGTGACCAGCACACAAGGCTTCCCTTTGTGCCCAGAGCCCACAAAAACAATACAGGGTACAACACATAACCACCAACCCCATTGCTATTGCAGCACCACCGAGAGCCACCCAGCACCAAGTGGATCCTAGGGATTCCCACCATTGGTTCAGGTGGTCTTGCTGCAAAGCCTAGATGGTGGACACCTCTTTGTCCACCTCTTGTAAGGCCTCTAATTTCTGTTCCTGGTGGTCAGGAATAGAAACACAGCGTTCTACGTGTAAGACAGCACAATTGTCTCCCTGGGCTGCAGTCAACAAATCCAGACCAATATGGTTTTATAACACCACCTTTCTCATCTGGTACATTTCATCCACGAGCAACATAGAGACTGGGACATAATATTGAGGGCCTGTGCCATGTTTTGAGCTAGAGCTTCAACTTGGAGGGCTAGGTCTATAGTCCCTGCCCCTGGCACCAGTACTGCCATAGGATAAAACCATTAGGCCAAATTGTTTGCAAAGAAAAGCATATGTTCAGCAATGTATTACTGTATTTTTAAATAATCGAGATAAACACTATCAAAACAGATGTTTTATACAACAACCCAGTCCAGATGTTTCCTAGAACATGCACGGTATGAGAAACTTAATCATCCATGCCTGTCATTGCACCAAATGTATGCACTTTCCTGTAGTCAGTGCAAAAAAAAAAAAAAAAAAAAAAAGAACCACCACAACAAAACCAACCAAACTGTTAGCAGCTATGTTCTGGCTTAAGGCCTTAATACATTTGTCTTATTTTATTCCATCACCATAGTGAATGTTAAGACAATAATTATTAAATAGGTGAAGAAAGAGAGCATAATGCACAAAAAGTTGTTTATTAACATAGAATTATTAAGAAACACTGACTGGCCTCTTAGGCTTGTGTTCTCATTTTTCACCTGTTGGCAAATGAACAAATCAAAGGAGTCTATGTATTTGATTAAGAATGAAAAAGGTAGTGCTACCATGACCAGCTGAAAAATAGGACATTAAAATATTTTTTCTCTTCTAATTATTTGAGAGATTGAGGCAAACGGATTAAAGGGCAGCACTTTCCATCCTGTAAAGGAAATCACCTCTAGAAGCACAAAGTGGCTCAGAGGAATTTTGCCTGTTATTTACCTAATCACCTAGGCAAACATACTTAGCAGCAAGACAAGTCTACACTTTAAGGTTTAATCTAAAACTTCTGTGTCTGTAAAACTTCACAGGTTAAACTTATATTCATCAACTAGCAGCCACATTCACATTTTAGTAAAGGCACCTTTACCAGTTTCCTGTACACATGTGAAAGAAAAAGGCTGACTAAAATCTTTTTATTCTTGTTAGCATATAAAGATACAAGTGTAAGTTGCTAGCTGATTGCTAATTTTTTTCCATGAAAAGTTTTTGTAAACTGCCTCTGCCTGGCTTCCTGAAGGAAGGGGCAGTCCAACTACAAGGTGGTTCTAAAGTTAACTCCCAACGAATTGGAGAAATAAAAGCCTAAGCCCCCTAAAAAAACCCAACATCATTACATAGCATTTTAAAAGTTTACAGTAAATGTTTTAAAATCTGCAACTTATCAGCGAAGGTATTTTCCTTCCCTACACACATAAATGATGAAAACCAGACTTAGAAGGGGGGGTGGGAGAGAGAGAGGGAGAGGAGGAGAGAGAGGGAGAGGGAGAGGGAGAGGGGGGTTCCCTTTAAACTTATTAGAGATCCTTCCTTTCTCTAATTTTACATGCTTCTATAAGGAAAGTGTAAAGTAGCAGAGAAAGATCAGAAATAAGACCAGGAAAGGAGATCTTTTCTTCTCATGCTCACGGTGGGTTATCGAAGACAACTTGCTTCTAAGTCATCAGTCTCAGCCTGGAAAGGTGAGAATGGGGAAACTCAACAGTTAAGATTGCCTCCTCACCAGTGGAAGATGAGATCAGAAAGGAAATGGAGGCAGAACAGGACCAATATTTTCTCTAGAGTACAGAGAAAAAGTGAACTGGAGCATCTCAGTGAAACCTGTCTCCCAAGTGTTAAGAATGGCCACCGACCTATCAGCTTTTAACTGGTGGATGAGGTCCCAGTTTTATTAATAGGCACGTATATTCCTTAAATATAAACTACCTTTCATAAACTCATTTTACAGAATTTTATATCAAAGTACACTAGGGGGCGCTCTAAAGCGATTTTTCCTAGTGCTGTTGTCTGAGATAAAATATCAAAATGGGCGAAATGGGTTAAGTAAGGAACGCCAAAATAAATTCAGCAACTAGTCCAAATGTAACATATAAATTTGCCCCCCCCCGATGCACCTGGCCAATCAGAAATGTACACTTCATGCTTGCTAATTGTCAACCAATCATGTAACTGCTAAGTAGAAAATCTCCAAACCTTGCTGTAATCTCTATAAAAACCCCGCTAATTTGAAATTCGGGGCTCTCGATCTTCGGTGACAATTGAGAGTCCCTGCTTGAGCTTGAATAAACGACCCTCGTGCGTTTGCATCGGAATCGGCTCCTTGGTGGTCTTTGGGGACTTCGCGATCTGGGCACAACAATACTGCTTTGTGTTTCCATTCCTAGGTAGCTATCCAGAAGAACTGAAGACATGCATTCAAATAAAAATGGATGTGTTCTTTATGTCTGTCATGAACTGTCCCACAGTAAGTTCCAGAAAAAGAAAACTCTTTCCAAATAGAAAAAGAATTTTTCTCCCTGGGAGGGCAGGTGGTGAAAGTGAAGTGGGCCTAAGGGTTTCATTATCCTATAAAACCTGCACTGACTTCCTGGCAGAGCATTAACCCTAACCTAATTGTAAGAGATGAACTTAACAATACACTGAATGTTAGCCCTAACCACATGCCAAGTATAATATAAACTCCAACATTAACACTTCGTTACAAACCTTACATTAATATAAAACTAATTCTAACCCTACCTTAACCCATGAAGCCTAAGCCCAAGTCTGAATTCTAAGTTCTAATCCAACACCCAACACCAATGCTAACCCTGACATTCCCCCTAACCCAAGCCTGGTTCCTGACTGTGGGGTTTCCTCTCCTCATCAGCTTCCCTGTCCATCCTGGCCCCTCTCTACATGTCCAAACTCCTCCTTACCTGCTTCACCCCACACTCCTGCTGTTCAGGTCTCAGGGAGGCTTAGGGCAAGCATGACAGGGAGGTGAGGCCTGGGGTTGGCAAGGACTGGAGTTGGTGAGGCCAGAGGGTGCTCATGCCCAACCTGCCCAGAGACTGAGCCCTGGACAAGATCGAGGTTGTGGAGGCTCCTCACCTGCTGAGGAGAGACATGAGCCAGTGCTCTGTGGTCCCTCTTCTAGGGGACTGTCTGCAGGACATAAACCACCATGGGCTACAGGTCCCTAACGTAGGTGGCCACCTAGAGCCCTTTGGACGTCCCAATAGGGCTGCCTCCCTCTGCACCCTCTACCTGCTGGCATCAGGGAAGTCAGCACCACCTTTCTTTCTGCACAGAACTCTTCTTCTTTTCTGCCAAATTCATGACTTTGGCAGAGATGTCGAGCATGTGATCCTTGGCTCCTGCCAGCTTTTCTCTTTGTGCCAAATCAGTGAGAGGGACTTGAAAACTCAAGACTGCCATTAACATGTTTTCTGCACCTTACTATTTAAGATTACTCATTTTCGGTACAAAAAAAAAAAAGATTACTCTTTCTCCAAATTTTATTTTATTTTATTTTTTTTGGTACCGGGGATCGAACTCTGGTCCTTGTGCTTGAGAGGCAGGCAGCAGAACCACTGAGCTAAATCCCCCACCCTCTTTTTCCAAATTTTAAAAACAAAGAGTGATACTTCTGTGTATAACTTAGGCTAGATCACCACATAAACATCTTGTTTCCTTTAAATTTATTTTTATAAATAAATGCTAACCATTGAATTTTTGCTTTCATCTTCATTTAAATTATTGTTAATTGTTCTGAAGGCAAAAATCATAAAAATATATGCGTCACAAACAAAAATACAAAATTTATTGACAATTGTGTGTGTGTGTGTGTGTGTGTGTGTGTGTGTTTATATGTAGTTCTGGGGAATAAACCCAAGGTCTTACACTGAGATACATCTCTACCCCATCCTCACCCCCTTTTCCTGAGACAGGGCCTCCCTAAGTTACCCAGGCTGGCCATAAACTTGTGATCCTCCTGCCTCAGCCTCCTGAGTAGCTGGATTACTGGCACCACCATACCCAGCATTAGTAGATTACTTACAGATGTAGAATATAACATTGAAACATCTCCAACTCCTAATCACATTGAAATAAAATTTCAGTGTCCATCCCATTGTTAATATTAAAAAGAAAAAACCCTAGATAAATTAAACTTAGCAGATTTTATTAGAGCAAAGAAAATAAAGGATTCCCCTACTTGGCAGAACCTCAGATCCAGAGAAAGTTCAAAGAGCCAGGGCATGTGGTGGGAAGGGCAACAACTGTGAGCTGAACTGAGGCACAAACACAGCTCCCCTGGTTACAAAATCAGTTTAATTCATGACTCTGCACTCGACAAGCCCAGTTGCTATAACTAGCTAAGCCTCAGCTATTTGTCAAAAGACTACAGTCATTTTCTGGGGTTTCAATCCCTATTCTTTGAGTTACAATGTTTGGTGAAGTTCAAGAGGGGGCTCCGTTGTGAGTGCAATAAAGTATCCTGTCTCTTAGCTGGGCTGGAATTGTGTGACTCAGTGTCAGAGCACCTACCCCAAATACTTATAGTGACCTGATCAACCTTCAAAGCCACACAGAAATAGGGAAATGAATAACCATAACTGTAACAAACAGCAGGGAAGCAGACACAGTAATAAGATAAAAACCAAGTGTAACTGCAACATCCACAATGTTAACAACAGCATTGCCAGGGACAGAAATGACACAAAATAATGTTTTAAAATTTGGTAAAAATATAACTAAGAGAGAAGAAAACAAGGAGAAGAAAGTAAAATAATATATTAAAAGAGGGAGAATGCAGAAGAAAATAAAAAGTGAAGGCTCCCCCAAAAGAAAGTGAGCAAGAGAAAATAACAGAATATAAGCATTAGAAGGAGGGGAAAAGAGAAAAAGTGCAAGAAAAAAATTAGCTAGGTGTGGCGGCACACATCCGTAATCCCAGCACTTGAGAGGCTAGGGCATGAGGAGTGCCATGAGTTCAAGGCCAGCCTGGGCTACATGGTGAGGACACACGACCAGCCCAAACTTTACAGTGAGACCCTGTCTCAAAAATAATAATAATTTAAAAGAAAACACATACACAGATATAGACATAGATAATATCAATTTATCAATCAACCAGAAAATTTTATAAAGTCCTCATTAGAAAAAAAGGATGAGACAATCTTGTGCTGTGATCGAACATGCAGACAAGAGTGCGCGTCCACTCCCTGTGCCAATGTGCACTTCTCCCTGTACCCTCCTGGGCTGTGTGCCCCTCAGAGAAGAGCAGCATGGGAATCATTTATCCCTTTCCCCTCTCATACTGCTGGTCAGGCTGCCAGCTGGAGTTGTGTGGAAATGGAGCTGCTTGAAGTAAAGCAGCTTTCCTGCTCATCAGTACAAGGCAGCATGGAATGGGAGTTGATCCTAGAAAGATTCACTCAACACACTTCCAGGCCAGGGCTGATGCAGAGCTCTGCTGCTCATCTGGGTCTGTGGTGCCCCTTGAGAAGCCAACTCAGGGGGCAGGGGATCAACTGCCCCAGAGAAGGATGTGCAGCTGGTCCCATACAATCCACTGCCCATAACTCTGGCTTTCTGAGCCAAGTTCCTACAAGCAATCACATGTGGCTGCTCATCTCCAAACCCACTTCATCTGGCTGGCTGAGCCACCGGTCTTAGAGTGAAAGTGACCTCCTCTTTGCCATATCTCTGCCTGGGTTGCCTCTGCATATATTCTTCAGTGGGGCTGCTTCAGCGGCATCACGTTTGTGCCCTAAGAACACATATAAATTCTTACTCTTTTTTCCCCCAAATGTAGTACATCATGTCCTAATTCATATTTTATAGTCCTATTATTTAGCAATATAGTCTACACTATTTTATGGTTCAAAATGTTAACATATATTTCTTTGATACCCAAATCAATGAGAAATAGTGGACCTCAGGAGGGAGAGAGTTGCAACTGCATCTGTCACAAAACTGGAAGGGCCCATTTTGGGAGATGGGAAGCTATGTTATATTTCAAAACCTGAGATAAAAATTGGTATTCAAGCAAAGAACTGTATCTCAAATGATAATGAATATGCCTTCTGTGTATGATTTTCTCTGTAAATAAACAATTCCACATCTCTACACAGTCACCCACTGGCTGTTACTCTGACTTTAACCCTTAACCTTTAAAAGACAGCAATAAATATAGTATCTCTTGTTAAGTTTATCAGAAAGTAGCTTTTCAAATTGTAAATAGCCTCACTGATGTACTTGGTAATTTTGGCCTTTTTTGGGGGGATTCTTTCCCTGGAGAGCCCATCAGAACATGTAGAATACAATTTACCTGTGATATTTATATCTGTGCTCGTATGAGATCAAAGTGGTACCTTTGTGGTGGTGAGGGCCTGGAGGTCTTCCAATTTGGGGACATAGCTTCCCACAGGCTGGGAACTGAGGGGAATCAAAGCTAGCAGGCCCGATCCAGCACCTGGTGCAGCCAATCACATGGAGGGTGAGCAGCAGGGGCAGGGTTGGCCATGTGAGAGGCATCTGGGGGCAAAGATCCTCAGTGTCCTGAGGCCTGGCCACTTCAGACAGGACCTGTGGGGCTGTCTGTGTCTCAGACAAGTCCCCTGGTGGGCCAAGCAGATGCGGGTAGCTACACTATTTGAAAGGAAGAGATAATTATAAATGATTAGGGTTTGACTACAGAAATAGTTAGATGGGTCTATAGTGCTGTGAGAAGAGCAAGACTTTGTTCTAAAAAGGTAAACAGGATGTGTAAATCCCTGGGCACAGACCACCTAGTGACAATATCCTACTGGGATGATGAGGGAGCCAGCAATACACAGGAAAAAGTGGACAGTTCACACTGAATTAGCTGTTTTCTACACATTTGTCATATGGATATAAGTTCATGGCATATATCTTTTTTTGTGTGTGATACTAAAACAACTTTATTTTGCATAACAAGTTTATTTTTTAAAGGCATATAGACAAAACAAAGTAAACATTTAAACAGATTTTTACTTCTGCCCTAAAATTGTTCCATTAAGCATCAGTCTCTAAACATTTTTAGTTCAGTAATCATCATCTTCATCAGAGTACATTTCTTTTCGTCTGTTGAATTTAACTGTTGTTTTCTTTTCTGTTTGTTGGCTTACTTTTTCAAGGATTTCTATTAGACCTTGTTCTGAGACCTTCCCACTTAGCTGTCCATACTTTGCCATCTGTATAAGGTAATTCTCTACTGCTTTCGTTTTTTCAGGCTTTACAAGTGCTAAGTTATTTAACCTGGCCCGGGCTGATTGATCCAGAACTTGCGCTAAGATACTGTTTCTCATTTCTGCTTCCCTGTGCTTTGCTTCCTGTTGTGCTGCATCATTAGGATCCCCGTTTCGATTGCAGCTCGGCCAGCCTCTGCTTCCTCAGCGCCTCCAGCTCCTCATACGCTGTGGCGCGACCTTCGTGGAGTCGCATATATCTTTTTTAATAAGTAATAATTCTTGCATGTTTTTAATCCATACACAATTGTCTGAATGTTTTGAATCCATATACAATCCATACAGAATTGTCTTTTTCTTCTTCATTAATAAGTACAGAAAGAAAACAAACACGCTCCTAGTTTAAACACACATACTTGATTTGAGTGTTTCTGTCTTGTAACTCATCAATATTAGTGTAAAGCACATGAATAAATTGTAAAGGAGGGCACAGCCTTAAGTCTGGCAACTTGAACCAGAGATGTACATTGAGCCTAAAGAGGAAAGGTCATGACCATCCCCTTGGGCCCTCCTGGGCTGCAGATCTATTTGGCATGTTGCCATCAGCTGCTCAGAACAGCTTAGAAGGAGTGGTGACAGCCACAAGCTGCAGAAGAGTGGAAAACAAGTGTCTTCCATGTGTGGAAGTGGAAAACGTGTCAACTTTATTGGCGGTTTTTTTCCTTTCAGAGGTTCTTACTGCTTACCATGGTGCTTTCCCTGGGAAGTGGTCTTGATATGCATAGAGTTCACACTAAAACATGTTCAGATGAAGAAAATCTTCATTTGAACATGTTTTAGAGCATTCGTAGAGATAACTCATTTATATAGACTTCTAAAGAAAAGGTGGATGAAATTGGCAGTTTATTTTGTTTAGACACCTACTGTAAATTTTACTAGTTTTTTTGTTGTTGTTGTAAGTACAAAATTCCTGACATACAGGACTTAAATATAAAGGGGTTATTTTAACTTATGTTTTCAGAGATTGAAGGCAGTTGTTATTTGATTCTAACAGAAATATCATAGTGGAAGGAAATGAAGAAAGAAAGATAACCGCTACATGAGAACCAAGAAACAGAGCAAAAGCGGTGTCAGAGAGGAAAAAGAGGGAAAAAGATAAAGTCCCTGATTTCACACCTCCTTGACTCCGCCAGACACACCAGCAGTGTGCTTTACTAATATCCTATGCAATTCTCAAGCCAAACAAGGTATTAATCAAGAGTGTCACATGACTCCAGGTACTATTTTCCTTCTAGCGATATTAATGTGTTGAAAAACAGAGAGTTTCATCTTTCGAGGAGGCAACTGCAGGGCACAGGGAGCTTACAGTCTGAAGTCTTTAAGGTTTCCCTGCCTCAGCACCAGAAAGTGCGTTTATTCAGCAATGATTTGCCTCTCTTTGGCATGTATTTTCTTGGCTTAGAATGAGTAAATCAAGAGATAGAGTAGGAGAAACTCTTGTCCATGAAGCCGATGAACTAATTCCTACTTTCTCACCTCTCACAACAGCAGGGCCTCCCTCTCTTCGTTGTGTCCTGGCCTTGCTGGACTCATGACACTCTCTCTCACAGTGGTTAGTGATTTAACTGTGGAACTGGCTCAGCAGACCTGGTGTCCCGATTTGGAAGAGCAACACACAGGAAGAGCCCACTGAGTCCAGCATGAGGACTGGAGTAGCCAGGGCTGGGGGTACATCACTGAAAACCCAACACTGGGGAGACCAGAACAGGAGGTTCAAGGGGAGCTCAAGACCAGCCTGAGCTACACAGTGAATTCAAGAACAGACTAAATTACATAGCAAGACCCTGTCTTCAAAGCAAAACAAAGACAGAAGCAGTTCTGCCAGGCCAGGAGTAAACTCTTCCTAAATGCAGGCTAGGACAGGTCAGCATCCTGAGAGACAAACTGGTCGAGAAGTCTCTACCTTACAATCTCCCTTTTGATTCGCAGGCACGCTGGAAAGGATTGGCTACTGCAGTCACTCTAGGCTCAGAGGGCGGGCAGTGGAGCAGGAGCCAATCAGTGTCGAGGGGCGGGCTGTATGGACTGTCCAATCAGGTGGCCCGGGGTAGGAGGGCTCTGTTTCCTGGCGCCAAAGCGCAGATTCTGAGCTCTGTGCAGGAGCCGCCGGGCTGCGCAGATCGCCGCGCTTCAGGATCTCTCCAGTCTGCAGGCTGTGCGGGAAGGACCCGGGGAGGCCCCCAGCCACGCCATGGTGACTTTGTGGGCCGGGTGCCCTGACGCGGAACTGGAGGGTTAGGGGCGAGGCCCGGGCGGAAGCGGTGCGGGTAGCAATGGCGCCGGCGCCTCCTCGCTGCCCGGATCCGCGCCCCTCCCGGTCTCCGGTGTTCTCTCTGTCCCTCCTGCCTGGCCTCAGGCAGGGCTACACTGTGTGCCCGGCACCCTGTGTCTCCAGGGCCACCCGGCCAGCCTGGAGCGCAGTCTCCACCCTTGTACGAACAGTAGAGATGGTAGGAAGACCCTTACTCCGGCGGGGAGTCATGCTGGGGAGCTGTGGTGTGCTGGGTCCCTGAACTGCTTCGTCCCTCCAGCAGACCTAGAAGACCCCAGTTTTATAAATACCTGTGATACAGGGTCTCTTTTCATAGCACATCAAGCTGTGGAGATCTTTGTTCCCTTTCCCCTACCCCTCCCACTTCCCATTCCCCTTTGGATCTTTTCTTCCTATTTCACATTATCTGTTATACATTTTGATCCTTATTTACACTTTAAATTTCTCACACCAGAGATACTATTCAGTATTTACACATGTGTGTCCTATTTTTTTCACTTGAGTATCGCCTCAGTGTGCATCTATTTAGCTATAAATGTCTCTAGTTTCTCATTCTTTATGAGAATACTATTCTGAGTAGTACTCCATTTTATAAAAAAAACAACACATTTTCTTTATTCAGGCACCAGGTGGTGGGCATTTGGGCTGTTTCCAAGTTTTAGCTTTACAATCTGTGCCATTATAAACATGGGTGCACATGTATTTCTGTGGTATGATTTTTTTTAACTCTTTTGGGAAGATACCAGCAGGGGAATAGCTGGGTCAAATGGGACCTCTAGTCCCAGTTTTTAAAGATATCTCCATATTGATTCCCACAGTGGTTGCACCGGTCTACACTCCCACCAACAGGGGAGAAGGGTTCTTTTTTCCCCACAGCCCTGCCAGCATTTGTTATTGGTTGATTTCTTGATAGCAGTTATTCTTTCTGGGGTGAGGTGGAATCTCAGCATTGTTCTCTTTGCATCTCTTAAATGACCAGAGATGTTGAACATTTTTTCATATGTTTATTTGCTGTTTCTACTTCCTGTCCAAGAAATGTCTGTTCATTTCAGATGCCCATTTTTGGATTGGGCCTTTAAATTTGGGAGGTCAGAATTTTTAAATTCCTCATATTTTTCTAGATAGTAGAGCTTTGTCTGAGGAACAGCTGGCAAAATTTTTTTCCCACATTGTGGGTTATCTCTTCATTCAGTTGGTGTTTTCTCTTGCTGTGCAGAAGCTTTTTAATAAGAAGAGATCCCAGTTGTTGATTTTTTGTGCTACTTCACATGAGACTGAGGTTTTGTTCATAGAATCTTTTCCTGCAACAATGTCTTCAAGAGTTCTACCTAACCTCTCTTCCAGCCAGTTTAGTGTTTCTGTTTTAATATTTAGATCTTTGATCCATTTTGATTTCGGTTTAGTGCATGGTGAGAGATATAGGTCTAGTTTTAATCTTTTTTGTTGTTGTTGTTGTTTTGGTATCGGGGATCGAACTCGGGACCTTGCGCTGCAAGGCAGGCACCGGAACCACTGAGCTAAATCCCTGGCCCTCTAGTTTTAATGTTTGACAAGCTGAAATCCAATTTTTCCAGCACCTTTTATTAAAGAGGCTATCTTTCCTCCAGTGAGGGTGTTTGGCTCCTTTGTTGAAGATGAGGTGGCTGACTGTGTCTGGAGTTCTTTCTGCATCTTCTAATCAGTTCCCCTGATCCTTGGGTCTGTTTTTTTGCCAGTACCATGCTACCATGCTGTTTTTATCACAGTAGCTTTGTAGTATAGTTTCAAGTTGGGGACTGTGATACCCCCTACCTTGTCATTGTTGCCTAGAATTGCTTTTGCTATTCTAGGTCTCTTCTTGTTCCAAATGAATCTTTGGAGTGCTTTCTCAAGTTTTGTGAAGTATGCTGTTGGAATTTCAACTGTGATTGCATTGAATCTATATAGCAGTTTTGGAAGTATGGCCATTTTCACTATATTGGTTCTTCCTACCCAGGAACAGGAGATCTTTCCATTTTCTCATATCTTCTTTGATATCTTTCTTCAGAGTGCTGTAGTTTTCAGAGTAGAGAGGTCTTTAATTTCTTTGTTTAGGTTGAGGGATTTGTTTCTCCAGTTCTTCTCTCAGTGAGTCTTTTGTTTGTGTACAAGAAAGGTATTGATTTTTGTTTGTTGACCTTGTATCCAGCTACTGTGCTGAATTGGGTTATTAAGTGTAGAAGACTTTTGGTTTAGTGCTTGGGGTCTTCTATATAGAGCATCATGTCATCTGCAAATAATGACAGTTTAACTTCTTTGTTTTCTATCTTTATTCCTTTTATTTCTTTCTTTTGTCTAATTGCTGTGACCTACGTTTGCAGAGCTATATTGAACAGGAGTGGTGATAGTAGACATCTTTGTCTGTTCCTGATTTTAGTGTGAAGGATTTCAGTTTTTGACCATTTAGTGTGATATTGGCTGTTGGTTTTGCATAGATGGCTATTATCATGTTGAGATAAAAACTGTCTATTCCAATTTTCTGTAGGATTTTTTATGATGAATGGGTGTTGGATTTTGTGAAACACTTCTTCTGCATCTTTTGAGATGATCATATGGTTTTTGTCCTTGGGTCTATTAATATAGTGTATTATATTTATTGATTTGCATATTTGAACCATCCCTGCATCCCTGGAATGAATCCCACTTGGTCAGGGTATATGATCTTTTTGGTGATCTTCTGCATTCTATTTGCCAGTATCTTATTGAAGATTTTTGCATCTATGTTCATTAGTGAGATTGGCCTGTAGTTCTCTTTTTCAGTTGGGTCTTTCTCTGCTTTTGGGATCAAGGTGATGCTTGCTTCCAGGAATGAAT
>NW_004624846.1:1594264-1608883 GCF_000247695.1 Heterocephalus glaber
TAATTTCCTCCCTTGTATGAGCTTTGGGTTTGTCCTGCTCTTCTTTTTCTAGAAGCTTGAGGTTCAGCATCAGGTTGTTTAATTGAGCTCACTCTATTCACTGCTATGAATTTCCCTCATAAGACTGCTTTCATTGTGTCCCATAGAAAGTGTCTGATGTCTTCTTTAATTTCTTCTGTGACCCATTGGTTGTTCAGGAGTGTGTTGTTCATTTTCCATGTGTTTATGAAATTTTTGTTGTTTCTTTTGCTATTGAGCTCCAATTTCAATGCACTATGATCTGATAATATACAGGGGATAATTTCAATTCCTTTGCATTTACTTAAACATGTTCTGTGAGTAAGTATGTGGTCTATTTTGGAGAATGACCCATGTGCAGCTGAAAAGAATGTTTATTCTGATTTTTTGGCATGGAACATTCTGTAAATGTTTGTTAAGTCCATTTATTCAAGAGGTTGGTTGGGTCTAGTATTTCATTGTTTATTTTTTGTCTAGTTGATCTATTTGTGACAGTGGGGTATTGAGGTCCCCCACTACTATTGTATTAGTGATTATATGATTTTTCATGTCCATTAGTATTTGTTTTATATAGTTGGGTGCACTAGTATTCAATTCATAGATATTTATGATTGTCATCTCTTCCTCTTGGATTGTTCCCTTTGCAAGGATGTATAAGCCTTCTTTGTCTCTCTTAATTAGTGTTGGTTTGAAATCCATTTTACCTGCCGGTAGAATAGCTGCTCCTGCTTTTTTTATGTTCCTGTCGCATGGAGTATTGTTTTCTACCTTTTAGCTTTCAGTCTACAGGTTTCTTTTTGAATTAAGTGTGTTTCTTGTATGCGTCATATTGTTGGATCTTGCTTCTTGACCCATTCTGCCAGTCTGTTTCTTTTGATTGGTGAATTGAGACCATAACATTGATGGTTATAACTGATATGTATTGACTTATCCTTGTCAGGGCTTTTTCTTATTGTTGCATTCTCCCTCTTTGCATTTACTTTCTTGTCTTCCCTGATGAATTCATTCTGCTGGGCTTTGTGGGGTTGTGATCCTCATTGTCTTTTCCTAGGGTATTGTCTAAAATTTTTTTGAGTGCTGGTTTGGTATTCATGAAGTTTCTCAGGTGCACTTTGTCATGAAAGTATCTTATTTCTGCATCGATTTTCAAAGATAGTTTTGCAGGGTACATCAATCTGGGTTGGAGGTTTATTTTAGGTCTTGAAATACAGGCTCTTCTTGACTTGAGGGTTTGTGTCTGAAGGACCCTAGTTAGCAAGACAGACTTCATATTGCTGCTTGACCCACCTGCCTGCCCTTTAGATGAACTCAGAAGGAGGAAGCTTAAAAACGTCCTCCCCTTAGAAAGTCTCTTTAGAAATAACAATTAATCAACTATTGTTTTACAAATGTTCTAACAGCAGGATGTTCTGCTTCTGTACCTTTTGCTTGCTTTACTAGTTCTATCCCATAGGGGGGCCTAGAAACTATTGGCCTCAAAGGTGTATAAAATATGTGAATCTTCCCCCAGTCAGGGCTCGAGTCTGATGCTTGGCTTGGGTCCCGGCCGGTAATAAACTCCTGTGTGGATTTAATATCGGTCTCTGGTTGGTTCTTTCTCACTGGGTACAACAGTGTCGAGAAGTTGGCTATGATTCTAATAGGGTTTCCTTTGTATGTGATTTGTTTCTTTTCTCTTAACTGCTTGAGGTATTTTGTTCTTCTGTTGGGTTTCTGGGATTTTTTTCTTTTTTTGTAGTACAGGGATCAAACTCAGGACCTTGCACTTGTGAAGCAGGTGTGGTACCACTGAGCTATATCCCTGGCCCTGGATGTTGACTATTATATTCCTAGGTGTAGATTTTTTTTTTTTTTAATCACGGCTAGTTGGAGTGCTGTATTCCTCATTTATCTGTATGTCAAATTCTTTTCCCCTGCTTGGGAAGTTTTCTGCCATTACTTCTGTGAACAGTTTTTTTAATGTCATTTGCACAATCTCCTGTTTGTTCATTGACTCTGATCAGTCTTATAGTCTTCTTTGCATCATCTAGCATCTGCTGGATTGATTTTTTGTGGTCCCTTGCTGTTTTTAAGAAATCTTTCTTTTCCTGATCATTAATTGTAATCCTATCTTCTGTATCTGAGATTCTGTCCTCACATTGGCTCGTTCTTCTTCATAAACCTTCAGTGGAGTTTTTAATCTCCTGGATATCTGTTTGCATCTATTTATGGATTCTGCTTCTTTCCTATGCTGGAATTCCATCGTGTTCCCCAGCTCCTCTATTTTTTTATGTGTCTTCTCTAGAGTTATTAATCATGTCTTTCACTATGGACACATTTCTGTTGTTATCTGAGAAATTATTTCTGCCTTTATTTTTTCCAGATTCTCTTTTGTTGCCAGTTCAGGGAGTTCACATGGTTGAGTTTCAGATTGTTACATCTCCTTGCCCCTTGGAGTTGGCTTTGGTGATCTGGAAGTCTAGTTTTGAGACTTGTTTAGGTGTCTTCTCATTTCAGTAGATGCAGCCTGCTGTGCCTTTGTTGAGGCAACTTTCGCTCACCCAGTGGTCTTCAACTGTCAGCAAACCATGGGGGGCCCTTTTCTCTGCTGCTCACCCCTATCCCAATTCCTGGGTTCTGATTGGTGGCCTTCTGGATCCCCACACTGGGTTGTTGTCTGGGTGGGCTTCTGGCTGGGCCCTGGGCATACTTAGCAATGATACCTGGACAGGGCTCTGTGTGGGGGCTGCACACCCAAGCTGCTGGTGTCTGAGTCCCTGGCTGGGGCCTGTGCCCCTGCACTGCTGTTGTCTGGCCGGGTTTCTGGCTTGGGTTTGCATGCACTTATGGATGGTATCTGGGCAGCCATCTTAATGCTTTTTAAAATCCCCTTTGCCTCCCTTCCTTCTGCCCTCTCTTCATTGCATATTCCTTTTCCCATTTGCAAAAGGTCTTGCATATTATCAAAAAAATACTTAAATTTACTAACATCTTTCATTTGGTAGATGTCACATAAAAATGATGATTTAATCTCTGATTATTAGTAATTTTCTAAGTATACTTCTTTTGTTTTCTAGTTTCATTCCAAGATAGCGTGAGCGCTTACTTTACATGATTTCCCTTCTTTGGATACATTGAGGTCTTTGTTATTCCTCTGAACATGGTCTCTGTTGGTAAATATTTCTTGTGATTTCTGAGAACATTGCATTCTCTGCAGGTATTAGATGAAGGTATTATACAATATCCATTGAGTCCACATGAGGGATCATATTTCTCATTTTTACCCCTCAATGACAGATTTCTTTTTTTTAGTAGTACATGTTGGCAGTACATGCAGTTTACAGTCATCTTGGGGAATGTATACATGTTCATAATACAGCTTGGTCCTATTTTAAATCCCATTTCTTCTTCCTGCCTTCCTCCACTAAACCATTTTTTCTCCATTTTCATTCTTATTTCTATTATTAAACTTACCTCATAATGTTTACATTTATTGATGTTATTAGGTTTCTGTACTTGGTATAACTTTATTCTACTTTTTCCCCCTTCCCCTTCCCCTCTTCTCATCCTTGGGTCTCCTAACACAAGAGCTATCCCTTTGTTTCTTTCTATCTGTCCTTTGTTGTGCTCCTTGTACAGTAAGTCTTCAATTTATGAACAAGCCCTGTTCTAGGAAAATGTTCATAAGTTGGATTCATTCATAAGTTCAACAAAGCAGGTCTTATACACACCTTTGACACAAATGTACAGTGTATATTGCTTTACACTTCCTAGTAGTCCCCTCCACATCACCACTGCTTTTCCTCTTGCTTCTGGACATCTTGGCCTCTGATTGAGCACTGTACTGCCATACACTATCACACTGAACAGGAAGCACACAGTACCACAACCGTGACAATGCCTAGTAGACACATGAGCTACTTCTGTGATTTGTTCACATCTATGAATATTCATAATGTGAGTTCCATTCATATCTGTGAAAGTTTGCAGTTCAAATGATTGTATGTTGGGGTTTACTGTACTTTTACTTACTCAAATGAAAGATACGTTACAGTATTTAAGCTTGTGTGTCTGGTTTATTTCTCTCAACGTTATATTTTCCAGGTGCACCTGTTTTCCTACAAATGTCTGAAAGTTGTCCTTCTTTAAAACTGAGTAGTATTCCATCATGTGTAGGTGCCACATTTTCTTTATCTATTTGTCCATTGATGGGCATACAGGCTGCTTCCAGGATTTAGCTATTATGAACCGAGCTGCTGTAAACATTGGTATGCATATGTCTCTGATAGTGTGATGTCTTAAATTCTTTCAGGAAGATACCTAGAAGGGGATTGCTGGGTCATGTGAAATTTCTAAGTTTAGATCTTTAAGCAACAGTGGACCCTTGACTTACAAACTCAATTTGTTGTAAATCAGATTGGTCAATTGAGGGCTCAAGCTCCTCTACACAGCCTTCCAAGTTTCTCTCCTGTACACAGGCAGATCTGTGTCCTTAGACATTGGGCCTAGATTTCTCAATGAACCCCACACAGGAAAGGCTGTTGTCATGTTCCTTCCAAAACTCTTTAAGGGTTAAATCTATATCTGAGACCATCTGGAAGCACAGGTGGCCAGCATTCAGATCGTAATTCAAGACTTTGGTCATAATGATTGCTATTCTTTCTGGTGTAAGATGGGACCTAGTATTGTTTTACTTTGTATTTCACTAATGACTAAGGATGTTGAGCATTTTTTTATGTTTGTTGGCCATTTGGATTTCTTTGAGAAATCTCTCTTTCTCTTGTGCATTTCCTGGTTGGGTATTTTTTAGGTGGTCTGATTTTTTGAATTCTTCATATATTGTGGATATCAGTCCTCTGAGGAATGGCTGGCAAACATTTTCCCCTATGCTGCATGTTGTCTCTTCACTCTACTTAATATGATATACCTAAGGTTTTTAATTTGGTGTAATACCATTTATTGTTTCTTGCTCTTATTTCTTGTTTAATTGAGGTTCTGTTTAAAAATCTTTTCCTAAATATCTGTTTTCCAGTGTTTTACTAATTATGTCTTCCCATACGTTAAATGCTTAAGCTTTAATAGTTAGATCTTTTGAACAATTTTGATTTTGATTTAGTATATGCTGAAAGATGCTTTTAGTTTCAATATTCTGCAAAAAGATAACCAGTTTTCCTAGCACCACCTGCTGAATAGTCTGTTGTTCTTCCAACATATGCTTTTGGCCCCTTTGTTAAAGATCAAATAGCTAAGCCTGTCTGAAGTTGTTTTTTTTAATTCTCCATTCTTTTCCACTGATTCATGTGAATGTTTTTGTTCCAGTGCCTTGCCATTTTTATCACTGCTGCTTTGTAGAATAGCTTGAATTCAAGTATATTGATGCCTTCTGCTTTGCTCTTGTTGCCTATGATTGCTTTTGCTAATCTGCCACTCTTCTGGTTCCATATGAATTTCAGGATTTTTTCTAGATCTGTAAAGTACTGTATGCTTTTGATGTTTTGATTGGGACTGCATTGAATCTGTATAGCATTTTTTCGAGTATGGCCATTATTTTATTTTTGGATTTTTGAGACACTATCTTACTATGCAGCCCAGGCTAGCCTTGAACACCAGTATTTACCCCAGACTAACCTCAAACTCTGAGAAATACTGCCTCAGCCTCCTGTCTCCTGGGATTACAAGCACATACCGCCATAGTCTACAGGAGTATGGTCATTTTGACAGTATTGATTCTGCCTATCCAGAAGCAGGGCACACATTTCTATTTCCTGATGTCCTCTTGAATCTCCTTTGACAGAGTACTATAGTTTTCTTTGAGGTGGTCTTTGACTTCCTTGGCTAGGATAATTCCTACAGTAGGTATTTTATTTTTTTGATGCTCTTATGAATGGTATTATTTTCCTAGTATCCCTCTCATCAAGTTCATAATGGAGTGCACAATGCTAATAATTTTTAGTTGCTTTTGCATCCTGCTACATTGCTGAAATTGATTATTAATTCTAAGAATATTTTTGATGGAGTTCCTTAGGTCTTCTATGTAGAGTATCATGTCATGAGCAAATAATGGTAATTCAAAGTCTTCCTTTCCTGTATACTCTATATCCTTTTTATTACTTTCTGTTGCCTGAATGCTGTGGCTAATGTTTCAAGTACTATGTTAAATATAAATGGTACTAGTGGGGCCAGGGATTTAGCCCAAGTTCACTCCCCAGTACCAAAAAAACCAGAAAACCAAACAACAAAAAAATAAGTGGTACTAGTGAACATCCTTGAATTGTTCCCAATTTTAGAGAGAATGCTTTTAATTTTTCCCATTTAATATGATGTTGGCTATTGGTTTGTCATATCAAATTCAGGCATGGTCCTTCTGTTCCTAATTTCTTCAGCATTCTAATGAAAGAGTATTTGGATTTTGATGAATGCTTTTTCTGCATCTATTGATATGATCACATGATTTGTGAGCTTGCTCTGTTCGTGTGATATATTACATTTATTGATATATGTATATTGAACCATCCTTGCATCTCCTGGATGAAAACTACTTGGTTATGATATATCACCTTTTTGATGGCATGCTGTATTCTGTTCACTAATATCTTGTTGGGAAATTTTGCCTGTTTGTTTATTAGAGAGATTGGCCTATAGTTTTCTTTTTAAGTTGGGACTTTATCAGATTTTGGAATCAGAGTGATGCTGGCTTCCACAAGTTAATGAGGGGGAGTATGCCATCCCTTTCCATTTCTTTGCAGAGCTTGAGGGGTAGAGATGATACAACAAATTCAACAGTGAATCCACTGGGTGCTTTAGTTGATATATTCTTTCTTACTGTCTCTGTTTCATTGCTTGTTATTCACTTTTTCAGCATTTTTTGTGTCTTTTTGGATTAGCTTTCGTAATTTGTATGAGTTGAGGAATCTGTCCATTTCTTTAAAATTTACCAGTTTGTTGAAATATTTTTCAAAGAAATTAGTATCTTCATTTTAACAGCATCTGTTATAATTTCTATTTTTTCATTTCTAATTGCATTGGTATGAGTTTTCTGTTTTTCTCTTGTTAAGTCTGGCTAAGGACTATTAGAATAAACTATTTTGTTTATTCTAAACCAGCTCTTCAGTTTGTGATATTTTGAATATTTTTGTCCCAATTTCATTGATTTCTGCTTTCATCTTTATACTTTGCCGTCCTAACTTTGCTTTTGTCCTGGATTGTTGTTTTTCAAGTATTTTAAGATTTCTCGTAAGATTATTTATTTGAACTTGCTCTGTTTTTGTAATATGAGCATTGATTGCAGTGAACTTCCCTCACAGAACTGTTTCACAGTGACCCAAAGTTGAACAGTGACTTGTATAGGCATTGCCACTAATTTCCAGGATTGTTGACATTTCTACCTTTAGTTTTGTATGACCCATTAGTTGTTTAAGAGTGTGTGATTAATTTTCCAGGTTCTCCTACCTTTTCTATGATTTATTCTGTCATTGATTTCTATTTTCATTCTACAGTGGTCTGATAAGACACATGATTTTGACTTTTATTTAAGCAGGCTTTGTGGATTAGTGTGTGATCTATTTTTGGAAAAAGTACCCTGTGCTGCAGAAAAGAATGTCTACTGAGCTTTAATGGGGTGGAATACATAGTAAATATTAAGTCCGTATATCCAAGAGTGTGGGTCATCTCTGATATTTCTTTATGATTGTGTATTTATTTGATCTTTTATGTTCAGCATTATGTTTTATGAAGACAGGTGATCCAGTATTCAATGGATAAATACTTAAAAACATTATCATTCTTGTTGGATTGTTGTCTTAACTAATATGTAAGTGACCTTTATCTCTTCTAATCAGCTGTAGCTTAAAGTTCACATTGTCTGTGATTAAACTTGCTATCCATACTTGTTTTGGTGGACCTGGTGCATGAAATACTGTTTTACATTCTTTAATTTTTAGTCTATGCATATTGCGTTGCATTAAATAAGTCTTTGAATCCAACATATTGCTGAATTCTGTTTTATTGATGCAATCTGCCAGTCTGTGTCTTTTAATTGAAGAGCTGAGGCCATTAATACAATTACTGAGATGTCAACACATCTTAAGTACTATTATTTCATTATTTCTCTGTTCTTGACTTCGTTTTTCTTTTCCTGTCATTTTTGTTATAGTTTGCCAA
Source organism: Heterocephalus glaber (assembly GCF_000247695.1). The sequence continues at coordinate 1,602,422 of NW_004624846.1, forward strand.
TTGAATTTGCTTGTTGTTTTCATTTTATCTGGACTTTTAGCTGTACAGACACTAGTCATTTAATGACCAAGTTCTGCTCCTGTGAGTAGTTCATTAAGTAAGTTGGTCACTAAATGAGAAATTGTATAGAGTATGTACATTACAATATTGAGATCAAAGGATACTCAAACTTGACTTTGCTTTTATTTGAATAATTCTTACCTGTAGTACTGTAATGTATAACTGAACATAAAACTACAGTACTGTACTATGCACTACAATCAGCAAACCTAATAGTGCTTTATAAAAGAAGGTATACCATACAAAATAAAGACGTTGAGCCTCCACCAACAAGTTGTACAGAACTGTACAAAAAGAAAAGACAAGTCATACATAAGTCTAAGCAGTGGTTTGTAAGTCTTAATTATGTCTCAGTCATACGTCCGAAGAGTCATTAAACAGGTAGCTTGTTAAATGAGTAATACATGTATTAGACATCATATTATCAAATTAGATGAAAATGATTTGTTTTTCTTAAGAACATAGTCTAATAATGTTTAAAATACAATACAGCAACCACCAAGAAATCATCACATTAGCTGGGTTTGGGGAATATTGATCCCACACATGTTGGAAAAAGCAGGGATACAAATTATTCAGAAAACCCAGGATGTTGTACCAATGATATGCTCATCAATAATCATGCTTGCCAAACAGATGCAATCCATATGTAATCTTTAGCAAATCAATAAAGCATCTAATCCTATATTACTTCACATGCCCTCTCCTGGCATTTTAGCAGTTTCCATGAATTCTTCAAGGTTACATTGATCACACAGTTGATATTGCTAGAAGCTGTTTGTTAAAATGCAATTTTGGCTTATTAATAGTTTGCAGGTCATTGCAGGGGATCAGTGAAACAAAAGTATTACAAGATATCACATGAATCTGCCTGACTCTAAAACTCATTGTAAATGACAAATATCCTTGCTAGTGAAACTGGCATTAATGAAGCTACTGCTCTGTCCACTTCTTCAATAAGCACCTTGAAGGATAGAAAGACATATAAAATATGTACTAAAGGAATTTACTAAGAGGGGGTAAGACAAAAATTAAACACATAACACTATCACAGCCAAGAATAGCAGTGATAATTTTTTAATAGCTTCCTGTGGTTCAGAAGTATACATATAACTTTTTTTTTTTGGTACTGGGGATCGAACTCAGGTCCCTGAGCTTGCGCAGCAGGCAGTGAAACCACTGAGGTAAATCCCTGGCCCATATATAACTCTTGAGTAAATATGTGCACCCATATGATCTGAGACATTCCTGCATACCAAAATTTTCAAAGGTAACATCACTTCTAAAGAGTTTGTTTATATCTGAGAATTTATTTAACTCCAAATGAATCAACTTTATTTCCCCTTAGGAACTGTTGGAAGTAAATAGTCCTTAGATGTGAGCCCAATAGAAAGAGTGCATGGATACATTTTTATGGCCCTTTGTCACAGCTGTTCTGCCTGTATCGTATGTGATCAACCAGTTTCAAAACCGTGTTCCAGATCACTGCCTTCTGCATCAAAACAAGGAAAGCATATCTGTTGAGGTTGCATTTTTGGCTTAATATCCAAAATATATAAGGTAGGGCCAGGGATTTAGCTCAGCGGCATAGCACCTGCCTGGCAAGCGTGTGGTCCTGAGTTCGATCCTCAGTACCAAAAAACAAAATATATAAGGTAACTTATTTGTTTCCAGTATTAGACATTATAGAAGTAAAACATATTTTGAAGACATTTGTCTTTTCATGAATGCTATGCCTTTTTGCACAATATGCTTAGTGAATGTTCCTAAAATACAGTAGGCTACATATATTCTTCACTTAAGAACTGAGTACTGTTCCTGTGATTAGGTCACTAAACGAATGGGATGCTAAATGAAGAATTCTATACAGTATGTACTTTTGAAGTACATATCCGGGTCAAAGAAATGGTCAAAGGCAACTCCAACTTGGTGACTTTGCTTTTATTTGTGTAACACTTACATGCATACTGTAATATATAACAACATAAGGTGTACGGTACAGAGAAATACATTGAAGCTCTATCAATATGTTTAGAACTGTACAACAATGAAGATGGGTCATAAGTCTGAGTGTTGGGCCATAAGTGAGAAACAATATGCCTCAGTTGTAAATTCAAACAGTCATTAAAGCAGGTAGGTCATTAAATGAGGAATATCTGTATTGGCTTCAGTGTTTCTGTCTAGGTTATTCTTGAGTATTTTCTGACATTCTGGTTTAGCATTCATATGTCTCTTGAGCCGGTCTTTTTCATGAAATGACCTTAATTCTTCATCTATTTTGAAAGACAGCATTGCTGGGTAGGTGAAACTAGGTTGAAAGTTATGCACTCTTAGGGCTTAAAATACATCACTCCAAGCTCTTCTGACCTTTGAGGTTTATGTCTGCTGTAATTCTAATTGGTTTAGATTTATAGGTGATTTTTCTGTTTTTCTATGCTTTAAATTTTTGTTGTGATGGTTTTTGGATATCTGGCAGTAGAATAAGTATATGCCTTGGTGAGCTTTGTTTTTCACCATAGTTTTTTGGTCTTCTCTAAGCCTCACATACTTTTATTTTTAACTCTTTTCTTATCTGTGGTGATTTTTCTACCATGATTTCTGTAAAGATATTAATAATTCCATTTTTGTTATCTTCTAGCTTTTCTGTAACTCCAGTTAGCCTTAGGTTGATCTTTTTATTGTTGTCTAGTAGTAACTGGATGATTTTTCTTATCTTTTTTTTTTGTTCTCTTCAATTTCAGATTGGCTGGTATATCCTGGGGTTCTTGGGCTGGGAGAATGGGACACAGTGTGTGGCTGGGAGGGGACACTCAGTTCCATCATCCTCCCTGGGCTGGGTGCACAACCCTAGACTGTGGCTAGGGGCATGGCATTCATTTGGTTGGTCCATCCTCACATTTCCCTTTCTAGTACACCTTAGGAATTTTTATATCTCTATGACAGGTAAGCATTTGATGCTCTTGAGCTATAAGATAATATGTCTTCTTTAATCTAATTTCATTATTAGACATTCTCCAGTGAGTACTGTAATGTTTTTCATTAGCATTTTAAATTACCATTGATGAATTTTCCTTTCTGTTTAATTACAGTTTTGTCTATGAAACCAGTTTCAAGTTTCACAATGCTGTCTAAATATAATCAGAGAGAGCAAGGATCAAGTTCCTAAATAATAATTTGAAAATAGATATGTTTTCTATGTTCTGTCAGAGCAAGTCATTAGATATTCATCTACCCCAGTTCTTTTTACCCTATGTCTGATGTTGTAGGCTCTCCCCATGAACCATGCTTTACAGACAGTGTGGAAATAAAACTGGGGTTGACCAACAGAACCAGTCTTCCCATTCTGTTGTTTGTTTAGCAGTGAATTCCCATCCAGCATCAAAATTTTTGTGGGACTCAGCCTCATTTCAGCTTTTTATGAGTAGATTTAAAATAATAATATTGTTTTGTGAGTCTTACTCTTCTTTCTCGAAATATATTTCTGATGATTTAGAAGGCACTGACCTTTGAGGATGTGGCTGTGGACTTCACCATGGAGGAGTGGGCTTTGCTGGATCCATCCCAGAAGAAGCTCCACAGAGATGTGATGTGGGAAAACTTTAGGAATGTGGCCTCTACAGGTAATTTATTTCGTTGGAATATGGAAATCTTTTCATAAATCTTCCAGGCATCGTCAGAGTAGACTGTGAATCTAACTGGAAGCTACTAATTTTTATGTAATGTAGTAACTCATCATTACATTTCTTTTTCTATACTTTAGGCAGAAACTGGGACAACCAGCAATTTGAAGATGAGTACAAAAGTTACCAGAGAACGCTAAGGTGATTTGTACTCAAAAGAATATTCCTCAAAGGTCAAAAATATTAAAACCAAGCAAACTACACGAACAAGGCCATGTTCAAAAAAAAAAAACACAGAGAGCCAGGCATGGTAGCACGTACCTGTAATCCCAGAACTTGAGCAACTGAGGCAGGAGTTCATGGGCAGCCTGTGCTATGTAGTGAAGTAGGGCCAGCCTGAACTCTGTAGGGACACCTTGTCTGAAAAATCAAAAACAAACAAAATGAGGCCATGTTCAAATTTATTTAATCACAAAATTTCTTCAAAGATGCATACATGTTTATTGTCAAGAATCTGACAATTGAATATTTGAAATATCTCAATATCTGAAATGTAAGGAGTATCAACCTTATGCCACAAGTGACATTACCTAATGTAGAATAATAAATTATTTTCCATGTTCAGAATTATAAAAGTTTGTATGAAATTGTATTTAAGCATTGATTATAGGTATATATTAAACATTTTATGTTTAGAAGAGAGTCAAGGGCAGGATATCCAATTACATACAAGGGTATTTTAAAAGACTGCTTACTCATCAAACATTATGTAAGTAATGTTACATGTATTTAAATGTAGTATACATATTAAGTATTTGCAACATTAGTAACCTTGAGGAACTATTCAAAAATCAAAATGAATTCTCCTGTTTTGATAATAGTTGTTTTCAAGCAATCCTCAAAAGCAGTTGGTCTATTTATGTTCTAAAATACAGTATTAAGAGGCACATTCCCATAATGTTGGTAGGAATGTCATTTTAGTATAACATCTATGGAAATATATAGAGAGGTTCCTCAAAAAAATAAAAATAGAAATTTCATTTTATCCAGCAATACATCTACTGGGTGTATTCTCCTGAAGTTAAAGTAATCATATTACATGCATACATGCATATCCATGTTTCTGGTAGTAAAACTTACAAAATTGAAGCTCTGGAAACAGCCTAGATGCCCATTCACAGATGAATAGAAAGGAAAATGGGATAGCCAGGGCAGGATGGAACATACTGGGAAGCTGAGTCACATTCATGCTCAGCATGGGCAACTTAATGATTGAGGAGACTCAGTCTCGTAATAAAAAGAACTGTGAGAATGTAGCTCAGTGCTAAAACTCTGGGTTAAGTCTCCAGCACTGAAAATCATGTGGTGTGTATAAATAAATAATAGAATGATATGCAGCCATAAAGGAGAATGAAGTGTCATTTGCCAAGAAATGAATGGATCTGGAACCCACACTGTGTTAAATAAGGTACACACAGAAAGTTCAATATCATGTGTTGTATTTTGTATGAGAAATGCAAGGTATGAATTAAGTAAAATAAAGGAGAGGTGGTAGAAAAAAGAGGCAGACATCTTGGAAAGGCTGAAGAAGCTCAGTGAAAGGGAGGGATAGAGTCATGGAGGAAAAGAGTATGAAAAATAAAATATGGAATACATATGCACCATTTGTTCAAAATGAAAGTAACCAGTATGTACTGCAAACATACCACCTTCAGACTCCCAAGTGAATACTGTTTTGGTAAAAGCTGTTTCCAAGCCATCATTCAGAGTGTATAGTAAATTCATGATCAGATATGCTTAGGGGCCATCAAATCACATTTCCTCCTAGTAAACTAGTAATATAAAGATACTTTTAAATGTGAATGGTTATTTTGTTGTTTTTTTTTTTAACAGAAGTGCAGAGGTAGATAAATGCTGTCAATATAAATTGTGGTATCCACATGGAGAAATGGTTTTTATGACTCGAGATACAAATGTGCACATGAAACTGCTTGATATAAAACCAGGTGAAAACCTTGCATGTGGAAAGCCTCTGATTGGTCATTCATCACCAACCATGCAGATCATACATAACACTGGACTCAAATCATATGAGCTCCATGGATTTGAACAGAAGCTGTCTAGCTATAACAGACATGGGAAAACCTCCACTGACTTTCAGTCCTTTCAGAAACATGTAGAAAAAAATCCTGAAGAAAAACCATATGGATATAAGCAATGTGGAAAATTCTGTGATTGTACTGAAGGAAGTAATGCTGAAGAGAAATCCTTTGTATATAGGCAAGATGTGAGAGCCTTCAGTACACACGATGATGTTCAAGTCCAGGAAAGAAATGACAGCAGGGTGAATACCTCCATATATACACAATGTGGAAGAGGTTTGAAGTTGCACCTTGACAATCAGAAACAAGAAAGAACTCACACTGGGACAAAAGCTTATGTATATAAACACAGTTGGAAATCCTTAAATAACACTTCATTTGGTAATCATGAAAGAACTCACATTGGAGGAAAAGCCTACATTTGTAAGCAGTGTGGGAATGCTTTTAGCACACACAGTTATTGTCAAAGTCATGTTCGAACTCACAGAGGGGAGAAACCCTATGTATGTAAGCAGTGTGGGAAAGCTTTCAGCACACAAAGATATTGTCAAAATCATAAACGAACTCACACTGGGGAGAAACCCTATATATGTAAGCAATGTGGGAAAGCTTTCAGCACCCAAAGTTGTTGTGAAAGACACGAACAAACTCACAGTGGGGAAAAACACAATATATGTAAG